>ML822546.1:28000-45191 GCA_009831015.1 Picea engelmannii | reverse complement strand
TTTGGCCTAACCAGTTATTTTCGCACCAAAGTCTCTGGTTCATCAAAGGATTTTAACATTAACTCCTCCAATATTCACCCGAGGATTTAAACAAAATTTATTCAATTTCCCCTTTGAAAGAAACAACCTTAATAACACTTAAATAAATTGATGCTACATTGGTGAAATTATCACGAAGTGATTTGGTCCAGCCAGAGGATTTCTTACCAACTAGACTAGTACGATTAACATAATTGACATGAAATCATCCAATAGTGTTGGAGGAGTTAACATGAATACCTTAAGTGTAAACTGAAAGATTTAATACCAACCTCTCTGGTCCTCACGCTTACCCACCATCAAACTTTGCACAAAGTGCTCCGATATATTCAAAGGATTTTGTGTAAACTTCTCCGGTGTGTGCATTATCCCATCAACACATCTAACATGAAATCCTTTGATGTACATCGTATCAATTCATACGAACTGATCAAGTTTTAATCCCATTAACCTGCTGCCAAGATAATTCTGACTTAATCAACCTAGTTTTTTTCTCTAACCTTTTCACTAAGGCTTAGATGTCCATGATGCCTGCTATAATACTCTTGTCTTATGATGATGATCTTCCACCTAGCTTCAACAGAAGTGACTCCTCAGTTATTTCACATAACACACTCATATGAACTTATTTTTTCATATATATATATATATATATATATATATATATATATATATATATATATATATATATATATAATTTATGGTTTTGTCTTTGAATTGATTTCATTTACACTTGGAAGATTTAGAGATGTGCCCGAAGAAGAAGGAAACTAGCAAAACACTTGTCACAGAGGCCTCTGAGAGTGGCCTCCATATCGAAGATTAGATAGACATTAGAGGTATAATGTACAATGACACATCCATATTCCTAGATAAATGAGAAAATACTCTCAAATGGGGAGATGTCTATCAGACGTTTAAGAAACAAAACTTTGCTACTGATTTTGAGGATCAAGACGAGCTCAATATTTTCAAGAACATCAGAAATTATAGGATACAGAGAGTAGCAACCCGCGATGTTGTATTCCCATGTGTCGATGCCATTTCCTAGATAATTAAACACGTGGACTTGGGGAACATGTATATATATAATTCCAAAGGAGAACCTATAACATCATCCTGGCCTGAAGACCTAACCAAATGTTATTACCTAGAGAAGGGGACCAAGAAGCTAGACAACGAACTTCTTGGTGAATTCAAGCATACAATTAAAGACTTGTGCCCCATATGGTACATAACAGATAAACAATTCAAGCTCAAACCAACCAGTGGATACCTCACAACCGTATTGAGAAGTCCTTACCAATTCATGGCATCAATGCTATCATTCTATACAGAGAGGATTATGCCTCCAAATTCCCCCTTTCAGACATGACTTTGACTTATCACTATGTAGACAAAGGATTGCCATTCAAATGGGATGACACTCTGTCAGCCAATCTAGCAGAGGCCATAACAACAGTTGTGGAAGCCCCACCTAGAACCTTCTTAGATTTCTATATGTATTTATACCTCATAGACATCATATGTGCAGCCCACAAATACCCTAATATGGGTTTGGCATGGCATTCATCATACCTGTCCATTCACATATATTTCAAAGTGATATGGGAGCAAACTTATAGAACAAAGTACCAAAATATATGTGAGCACTTCTTGGCTCTGCTATATGAGTTCATATTTTGCACACCAAACCCATCTATGACTAACAACGAATTATTTTTCATCAAGAGAATAGAGGATTTTCACTTGATGGAACACGACACGTATATCAGGTTATATATAGATATGAAATCTCCCTATCTACTTCATCGGTTTGTACTAGATAAACTAGTGCTTGAGGAAGTGGATTATCAAACAATGATCAATAGAGTCGAGGGATTGCTTTGCCAACATAATAAGGCTATATGGCCACCACTCCTATTATAGATTGGTTCCTACTCCTTCGTAAATAAAAATTAGGCACAAGAAGAAGTGGATACACTGCTATCATGCCACTTCGGGGAAGAGAGGTTCAAAAGGCACGACCCGAAGAAGTTCATCAAAGAATACTTCAACAATATTGGTGTACCTTGGGTATACACATCATAGGTTTGGGAGGAAGAAGAATTACATTTCAGTGAGAGGAATTACGATGAATTAATTTTCAAAAGACATGGTAAACCTATTGGAAGGATTATCGATGAAGAAAAGGAAGGAGGAGGCCAAAAGGAAATAAGAAGAATAGGAAGCAACAAGGAAATATGTTGCGACTACATCTGTGCAGTCAGGATTGGCTGAGGAGGATGAAACAATAGCAGACAAGAAGAGGAGGAAGAAATAAAAGTTCCAAAAGAAAAAGAACAAAGTCGTTGAAAAGAAGAGGAAGCCTTACAAGGCTAAATCGAAGGCTAAAACTAATCCAGAATAAAAAACAACAATAGCCATAGTGGAAGAAAAAGGATAGGAAGTTTCCCAAAAAGAAGTTGAACAAAAGGAAGCAACTGAAAAAGAAATAGAAAATGCAACAATAACAATAGAGGCATCAAAAAAGGGAACCAAGGAAACTCTAGACAAAAAAACTAAGTAAAAATGACGCAAGGAAGAAGAATATTCCAAAAAAAATGAGACATTTCTTATAGACACCGTCAATGGGATGGATCTAGGATTCCTTGCCCTATTTAAGGGAAACGAAGTGCCGAATTTAAATAAATTCACATACGACAAAGTATAGGGTAGGATTGTAGAATAAAAAGTGAAGAAAGTGCCAGTGACAAGGGGAAATCCAATTCCAATTGTTATACAGACCCATATAAAAGGAAATGTCAATGAATATCCAGTCACCATAGCCTCCTCTAGAACAACTTTCATGAATTACATAGAAGACAGCATTCATAATTTATGGCAAAAAAATATGTAGGAGGAGGCAAGGATCAGAGAATTGGAGGAAAATATTGAGCAAGTAAATATCTACAAGGGTAGCCTACATATTTTCAAAGCTAGTATACAGAAGGAAAAAACATAACTAAATGAGGCGATCATTGACATGTACACCCACCTGCACTTGTTTTATCAAATGGATGCCACCATCATTGATCAACATGACATAGTACAAGCAAAGAATATGCATTTCAGCACCATTGATGAGGGTATGGGAGATATATATAATTGGATTGCAGAGAAATTAGATGCACCAAATGAACTCTATCGCCCTTCATACATATAAAGAAAGACTGATCTCTATTCACTGAAGTGTTTTTAACAAGCTCGAAAAAAAGCCGACGGAGAGAAAACCAGTTCAATGGAAATATGTTCATGATTGCACAAAGTAGTGCAAGAATTGATCAATATGTGTCAACTTCCCCCATTATAAGATATTGGAAGGAATATCATAATGGAAGAACTGGTAAACAAAATACAAGAGAACACAAGCCACCGGTGAGAAGTCACCGAGTCCGCCACTGAAGTAACAATGGACTTAATCGAGCAACATCTCATAAAACCAACCAAAGTCCATACTATGATTTAAGAATTCCTAGATACTTTGTCAAAATATATGAAAACCCTCAAAGACAACACATCCATGCACACAACTACTCTTGAAGAGTTGGAATACTATAGAGTGATGTCTCTATACAATCAATTAGAGATATGGACAACATATGTGTTACACACCAAATTTCCACACTACTAAGTGCGCACTTATGTATTGTATTCTACTAAGTGTCACATTTAAGTATCACTTATGTAGGTTTTTATTTGACACATTCCTAAGTGTTGCATGCACTTCATCAAGTTTCGTATGCACCTTACTAAGTGTCGCATGCACTTTATTGAGTGTCACAACCTTTACACCATGAAAGAGTGTTTTTCATAATACCTAAACACATTGGAGGAGACATTTATCATACGAAAGTCAAAATACTATGTGCACATGTATTATTCATTATTATTGAAAAAAGGAAATTAATTTAGTGTGAGAATCCACCTTACATTTAGTTTCCTAATCTCAAGGATAATTTGAGAGTCTCATGGATGGTTGAGATATTTTCTCAAAACAAAATCCTAATTTTTTGGATCTTGAGAGACATTTACTCCTTAAAATACTTGAGAGATATTTTATCCCTAAAATCTTTGAGAGATATTTTTCTCCCTAAAATCCTTGAGAGATATTTCTTCCTTAAAAATATTGGAGATCCCAATTTACTGGATCTAGTGAGTGATATTCTCCATGATGGTTAATCCTCAAAATCATATATAATGAGGGAATTTCAAGGTGAGGGGGGGAAGGAATCCATTTGACATCATCATTTTGATCTCAAGGCATTCATGCAAGGGATAGATAGGAGGAGCATTGGAGGAAGCTTGCTCAACATAAACATGATTGTAAGTGATGTCCATTATTTCTCATGAATACAGTCTTGGCCTATTCCCATACTTCTGTCTCATTTACTTTACACGTGAATTTTTATGCTTGTTTCATTTATTTAGATTTGATTTCATCCAACTTTGTGCAAGTAGTAGAAGAAAAATATTATTATGTATAAGTGTAGGGAGATCGTGTTGAAGATAGGACCGGATCCAATGTTGGTAAAAGAAGGAGCAACGAAGAAAACCTTTGAAAAAGGTTCACTCTGATTTCATTTTCCCTCTTCTCATTTTCATGTGTGAATAGGCAGGAGCAAGCGATGTTAGTGTCCATTTTATCTATTCTGTATTAGCCGAAGAAAACCTGCCTAAGAGGAGCTTAACCTATCCACAAAGTAAGATTTATCACAATAGAAATTGGCGACCACAATGGGGAACAATTTTTTCCTCGATTATTAGCCTCTTGTTTCTTATGATTTCTTGATGAATGCTTGTTTTATGAAGTATTTTTTATTTTCATTGTCATTGAATAGCTTACAAAATCTTTAACTAGCTTCCTGTTGAGTCTAGGATAATTTTCAGGTGTCCTGGAGCACTTTTCAACAATGACACTCACCCCTAGTGCCTTAGAGGGTGCCATTGATGCTTCCTTGAATTGTATTTTGGAGCCTCATTCTTTCAATAACGCTCTATTCCTTTAGTGATAGGAGCGCCAACCTAGTTTCTGCGCTAATTTTTGGTCTTTGTCTTTTCTGTTTCTTGGATTTTTTACTTAGAGTTAGACCTCAATTTATGGTTGGATTGCTTGGGATTTTGTTTGATTGAGAGGGTTTTTCATATCACTCTTTTTTTCTTTTGGTAATCTATTGTCTTGGATCAAGTTGTGGAAAGGTCATAATCCCTTCAAGGTTAATCTAAATCCTTGGATATAGCTTTGACTGTCAGTATATCTGGGTCTTGATGATTATACAATCATCAAACTTTTGTCTTTTTCTCACTGAGAACTTTCTTTAACTTGTTAGTTTTGAAAGTTTGTTTCATTAACTTGGAGACATATAGTGTATCAAGCACTATCATTTCATTTTTCCTTTTGGAATTTTTTTATCCATTATTTCAATTCTAAATATTCGAGGGTCTATTGTAGCTTCAATTGATCACAGAGACATTTATTTTAAAGTATTTTTAAGAGTGATTGCTTTCTTGCTTGAATTAGTTTGAAAATCTAGTTTTGCATTTAATTCCTTTGAGCTTGTGAATGTGTCTTTGTTTGAATTTTATTTCTTCTTCGTGTTCATTTCTATATCAGCTTTGAACTCGTTCTTTTCATTTAAAGTAAAGAAGAATTAAGAAGGTGCATTTAATTTTATTTCATATTAGGTCAAACAAAGATAAATTGATTTCATTCTAGTGTGTAGGTGAAAGTTTTTTAGCTTGCATTTTAAGAGTAAAAAATTGCATGGTTTTTGGAATTTTTGAGCTTTCATTATTAAAAACATTCCCCCCTCATGACCGCGGGGGGGGGGCGAGGGAGGAGGGCATGAATCATGTATCCTATAATTTATTGGACTCATATATTGGACATATGTTGCATTCAAAGAGTAATTTATGTTTCTTGCATTGAAAGTTGTAATTGTTTCTCTGCTTGAAACCTCTTGCTCCTTTCTATAGATAGCCTTCATCGAAACTTAAAGATTGCATTGAACTCATATTTATTTGAAGTCTTCTTGGAGTAAAGTGTCACAAATCATAGTCAAGTTGCATTTGAAATCCATTTTAGTAAAAAACAACTATAAAATGAACAAGTGCATAATCTAAAATTAACTAGACCTTTTCTTTATTAGAAAATGATCACAAGTCTAGAATTTTAGGGCCTTGGTTGTAGGGTGGAGATTAAATTATCCAAGGCAAATTAAAATAAATTGTATAATACTATAGAGTGTTTAAATCGAAATATTAACAACTGACATTTTTCAAGAGGGCTCCTCTTACACGGGAGTTAAGAAGAAGGTCAAGCGAAGCGACAATTTGAGATCTCCCCTCTTCCATTTTCCTAGTGGGACTACAACAAGTTTGGAGCTCTGAAGAGTGGCAATTCCTTAGGGTGACACCACTTATTATTAGTATTTGGGTCAAGGGTTTGTTTCCACCATTCTGAGTTCCATTTTCTTAGTCTTGACTATCGACTGGTTACCCTCCCGACTGTCCATTGTGAAATTTGTAAACATAGTTGCTTTTCCTAAGATTCTACACAGGTGACTACAAGGGGGCTTCCTTATTTAGAAGGTTCCTTGTAGTACATGAGGAAGATGTCGCATCACACTCTCAGTACCCCTAGAGGGTGGCCCTATGAAGTGAGGGTTACTTGCACCATGAAGGGATGTTATGTGGAGGTCAGGGTAACTGCATCTCATATCTTCATTGATGACCTCATCTCCCGTCTCTGAAAGATCCCTACTTCCTTTGTTTGATTTATCTTATATTATAGGAAATTTGGTAGTGTTTTATAATTGATTTAGCGGACCCTAGGTTGATTCTGTGTCTAGGGAATCAGCTCCTATAACTCCCAACGAAAGGACCCCTTTTCTTGGGGAACCTTTTGTTTTTCCTTCTTTTGGAAACTTTGGTCCTTCTTATATTACTACATTGAATCTTCCAAGATTCACTATCGGGTTATCGGTATGGTTTTTTTCCACTTCTGTGATCCCAAATTCTCTTGGTTCTTTGTATGTAATCCCTCCACCCGAAAAACATCAACCTCATGTTGATCCTTCACCTTCTTCACCTACCAGGTATTCTTCCCTTTCCTCTTCCTCACCTGGTGAAAGCTCTAATGCTAGTAAAAAGGAGAATAAGAGGAATAAGAAAAGGAAGAACACGAAGAAGAAAACTAAGCAAGGGGACAAGATTCCAACCACTATAGGTCATGTTGGAGGAAATCAACCAGTTACTATTAATTAGGCTGGGATTGTTGATGATATTGACAAGACTACACATATAACTCGCAAGCCCAAATTCCCTTGCAGGATTTGTAAGGGTTACCACCTTCTTAAGGATTTCCCTATTCTTCCCAAGGTCTTATAACTGTGGTCTACGGGTTCCTAAAAACCTATGTCACTAGATGACTCAAGTCATGTTGGTGACAACCTATCAACTAGTGATAGTAAGGTTGGAAGTAAGATAGGTAGAGTGAAGTTTCCTTGTAGGTTATGTGAAGGAAGTCATCAAACTTACCTTTTCCCTCATAGGGACGAGGCTTCATGTTTGTTGGAAGATATTTTTGTTTCCCAACAACAAATCCCAACTGGTTACCATAAGATTTCTACCAACCAACCATTGATTGATAAAGTGATTGATCTTATACAGTCGCCAGTAAATCTCACTCTTCCCTTGGACTGTGAAGTTCAAGTGGTCGACCTAGTTTCATCCTTGGTTGATCCCACTCTCCCCTTGGAGAGTCAAGTTGATCTAGTTCCATCATCAGATGATCCCAATATTCCCTTGAAGAGTGAAGTATATATTGCTTAGGTTTTTCTTATATCTTCATATTACTTTGTACAAGGGGGCATTTCACCCATTTCAACGGAACCCCTTCCAAGTAATTTGGTAATTTCCTTTGATTGGAATAGACTTTTGACACCTAACCCTCCTTCCTACTTGTATTTGCAAATCATTGCACAATTTTGTGATATAAATATATGTCACTCTATTATAGTTGAAGGTGCTTATGTTATCTTTTTATACTCAAATTTTTGGCAAGCTCTAAGCTCCCCTCAACTTGTGCCCAATACTCAGAATCTATTGGCTTTTAATAAAAGAGTCAGTGAACCTTTAGGGATCCTTCCTTAGTTACCTATCACCTTAGGAGGGAAAATTGTTTATATTGACGTGATGGTAGTCCAAGGCTCCTTGGATTTTAATGTTCTCCTAGAGAGTTACTATGTTTATGCTATGAAAGCTATTGTGTCCACACTCTTTTGAGTGATGTATTTCCCTCATAATTGAAACATTGTGACCATTGACCAACTTTCATTCGTTGGCCCTCATATGATCGCCAACCATCCGACTTCCCTGAATGTTCCTTATATGCAAGCAATATCCACCCTGCCATAGCTTAATTATGTGGCAACATGTCCCGTGCTTTCAACTATGAATGAGAAGGAGCCTCTTTTTGTATGCTCACCTTTTTAGACTTAGATCTAGTAGTTGACATGGTAAACCACTTGTTAAGGACCTTGGAGTCTATTCTCCTCCCCTGTTAATCCGAGTAAGTCCCTTATCATGTATTCCTTCCAGAGTATTGTTATTTTTTTTTATGAAAACCTCTTGGAAGCCATGGTAGAGATTGATGAGCATAGTTTCTTTTCCGATTTCAAGATCGTTAAAAAATGAAACTAGCCATGAGCACAGTTGTTTTTCTCATTTCAAGATCATTAAAAAATGAAACCAGCCTTGAGAAAGGTTTATTTTTTGGTTTCAAGCTCATTAAAAAATGAAACCAACCATGAGCATAGTTTGTTTTTTGGTTTTAATCCCTTTAAAAAATGAAACTAGCCATGAGCATAGTTTTTTTTCTGGTTTCAAGCTCGTTAAAAAATAAAACCATCCCTGAGAAAGTTTTATTTTCTTGTTTCAAGATCATTAAAAAATGAAACTAGCCACGATCAAAGTTATCATTTATGTGTCAAGCTCGTTAAAAAATGAAACACCCGATTATGAGCATAGTTATTTCCCTATGTCAAGCTTGTTAAAAAATGAAACATAGGGTAGCGAAAAAAGTTCTCGTTTATGTGTCAATCTCGTTAAAAAATGAAGCATATCCCCGTTCGATTGAGTCTATTATTTCACTAGATATCGTAAATTTTGAGTCGAGTATTTTACAAGATATCGTAACTGAACCTTCATTTCATCCACCTATGTCAGTTGATCTTGTTTATTCCTCTGGTGAACATTTACCTATTAGTATCTAGGAGTATAATTTGTTACATAAATAGGTGAAAACATAAGAGTTGGCAGATGAAACAAAGCTTGGGGGCATGTCTCCAGCCTCTGGGAATCATGTTGGAGTTGAGCTACTAGATTTTCAGCAGGGGGAAAAGTACCAAACACCCATGGGTATCACCTGAAACCTTTAAACATTACATTGGGAAGGAACCCATTGATAGGGTTTAACATCGATCATAATTTACTTTGTGTTTCAATTTCATGTAAAAATGAAACCAACCTTGAGCTTAGTCTTTTTTCTTTCTCATGCTCGTATTGTAAATACATGAGAATAGGTAACCAAGATCGGTCTTTTTTCTTTCTCATTCTCGTAAATACATGAGAATAGGTTACCGAGTATACTTTTATCAATTTTTTGGACTCATAAAATCTATACGAAAAATGAAATCTTTGGAGTTTCCCTTAATCTCTTTTTAGACTCTCTAAACATGAAAAGATTGTCGAGTGAGCTTGTCTCCTTTAATGCTCGTTAAAGGATTTGAAAGGGTATCTTTCGAGTGTTATTTTACCCCTTTTTCGGTCTTGCAAGACTAATTACAAAAAAGGAATAATCTAGCCTCTTTCGGTTAGAAGAGTTCTCTCTCGTATCGTTTTATAATTTGTCGAGCTTGGAAGACTAAATTTATGGAAAAGTCAACTTTGGAGTTTCCTTTAAGTTATTTTCAAACTCCCTAAACATGAAAAACCACTACGTTTACCTTCTCTAGACTCGTAAAATTATTCATTGAAAGACCCATCTGGGATCCAACCCTTACTTCTTTAGGTTCGCCAAACATGTGAAGAGGAACTTACCGAAGGTGAGTTGTACTGAGAATGTGTTATCCTCATCAAGCTCGTTAAAAAACAAAGAGGTACTCATCTATCTAGATGGGGGAAAAAAATTGGGAAGGGGGTCAAGCTTTTGAAACATTATGACAATTTTTCTTAGTCTCCCTTGAACATGGCACATGTCTGCATTCTTCTTACAATTGGGTAATTTGCTTGTCTCTAAGTCATACTGATTCTATGTGTCGTCATAATATTTTGAATCCTTTGAAGAGAAACTTTGGTTGTCATCACATTATGTTTGGATCTATGCCTTGTCGATTCAATGCTACCTAGTCACTTGTTGTGCCACATAATGTTCAAGGGGATTCTCAGCTTCAATCAACCTCTGCAGTATTTTCAATTTTCATACCAGTGTCAACCTGTCCACATTTTCTCGATCATATCAAATCACTATCCTAATTAGTTTCATGTCGATTATGGGGGATACATCATGGCCCTCCTTCAATAAGTTTGTTCATGTTGAATCCAACACATTATCCAAGAGTTAGACTTAGAAACCAATTAGTGCCATGGAGCCTGCATGCCTCAATGACAGGTTTCCTCACTTTCGACAATGGGTTTACATCATTGACCTCTGATCGAAATATTCTACTAAGTTTTTGACTTAAACTCATTGATTGATATTTGAGGGAATGTACTGGGGTACCTTGGGATTCATTGTCATTAATGGTGATTTCCCTCGTACTTGTTAATGGTATACATTAATGATCAGTAATCAAGTGGTTTCTACCATGTTCGACATCAACACATGTATTAGCATGGCTAGTATAATATTGGTTCGGGATCAAGATGAAGACCCTATGAACCTTTTTGGCACCTTCCAGTGTTATGTGCCCAACCCAAGTTGCGACAAAGAATAATCTTACTGATGTACACTATCACATAGATCCACTTTCTATTGGTTTGTGGCTATGTTGTTGTCATATTGTAGCTCCATTGTGTAAAATGTTGTGTCTACAACCTAATCAAGTCATGGAGGTATGGACCCACATTGTATTTTTGGTGGCCATATCCTTAATCAGTGCTTTCATGGATATAAAATGTATTGGTCGACGACCATGCTTTAAGTCCATTTTTTTCTGAGCATGGGAATTATTACCTCAAGATGATTCATATATATGTTGTTTGATGTTTGTTTATAGATTCCATCTAACTCTCCTATTCCAACACCCCTTGTTGCACATCATTTTGTAAAGTGTTTCGACCATCTGTTTCTCTTCTAACCTCGCACTTTAGGGGACATATGTTACACACCAAATTTTGACACTACTAAGTGGCGCACTTATGTATTGTATTCTACTAAGTGTCACATTTAAGTATCACTTATGTAGGTTTTGATTTCACACATTCCTAAGTGTCGCATGCACTTTATCAAGTTTCATATGCACCTTACTAAGTGTCACATACACTTTATTGAGTTTCACAACCTTGAAACCATGAAAGAGTGTTTGTCATAATCCTTAAACACGTTGGAGGAGAAATTTATCATATGAAGGTCAAAATACTATGTGTACATGTATTATTCATTATTATTGAAAAATGGAAGTTAATTTAGTGTGAGAATCCACCTCACATTTAGTTTTCTAATCTCAAGGAGAATTTGAGAGTATCATGGATGGTTGAGATATTTTCTCAAACCAAAATCCTAATTTAATGGACCTTGAGAGATATTTCCTCCTTAAAATTCTTGAGAGATATTGTCTCCCTAAAATTCTTGAGAGATATTTTCTCCCTAAAAATCTTGGAGAGCCCAATTTAGTGGATCTAGTGAGTGATCTTCTCCATGATGGTTACGCCTCCAAATACTATATAATGAGGGAATTCCAAGGTGAGGGGGGGAAGGAATCAATTTGAAGCATCATCATTTTTATCTCAAGTCATTCATGCAAGGGATGGATAGGAATATCATTGGAGGAATCTTTCTCAACATCAACATGATTGTAAGTGATGTCCATTGTTCCTCATGAATATAAGCTTGTCCTATTCCCATACTTCCATCTCATTTACTTTACACATGAATATTTATGCTTGTTTCATTTAGTTATATTTTCTTTAATATAAATTTGTGTAATTAGTATAAGAAAAAGATCAATATTTCTAAGTCCAGGGAGATCGTGTTCAAACTAGGACTAGATCCAATGTTGGGGAAACAAGGAGCATTGAGGACAACCTTCGAAAAAGGTGCACTCTGATTTCCTTTTCCCTATTCTCATTTCCGTGTGTGAATAGGCAGGTGCAAGGGATGTTAGTGTCTATTTTCTCTATATTTTCTTAGACGAAGAAAACCCAACTAAGGGGAGCTCAACTTGTCTGCAGGGTAATATTGGGCAACAATTATTTCCTCAATTTTTAGCCTCTCGTTTCTTATGATTTCTTGATGAATTCTTGGTTTTTGAAGTATTTTTTCTTTTCACTGTCATTGAATAGCTTACAAAATCGTTGATTAGCTTCATGTTGAGTCTGGGATAATTTTCAGTTGTCCTGGAGCACTTTTCAGCAGTGACACTCCCCCCTAGTGCCTTACTGAGCGTCACTGATGCTCCCTGGAAGTGTATTTGGGAGCTTCACTCTTGCAGTAACGCTCTATCCCCTTAGTGACAAGAGTGTCAACCTTGTTTCTGCACTAATTTTTGGTATTGAATTCTTTGTTTCTTAGATTTTTGACTCAGAGTTGGAACTCAATTTCTGGTTGGAATGCTTGGTATTTTGTTTGATTAATAAGGTTGTTCATATCACTATTTTTCCTTTTGGTAATATATTGTCTTGGATCAAGTTGTGAAAATTTCATAAGCCCTTCAAGGTTAATCTAAATCCTTGGATATAGATTTGATTATCAGTAGATCTGGGTCTTGGTGATTATACAATCATCAAACTTTTGTCTTTTTCTCACTAAGAACTTTATTTTACTTGTTAGTTTTGAAAGTTTGTTTCATTAACTTGAAGACATATAGTGCATCAAGCCATGTCATTTCAGTTTTATTTTTGGCAATTGTTGATCCATTAATTCAATTATGAATCTTTGAGGGTCTGTTGTAGCTTCAATTAATCATTGATGTGTTGATTTTAATGTCCTTTTAAGAGTGATTGATTTCTTGCTTGAATTAGTGTGAAAAATCATTTTTGTGTTTTATTCATTTGAGCTTGTGAATGTGTTTTTGTTTGAATTTTATTTATGCTTCATGTTCATTTCTGTATCAACTTTGAACTCATTGTATTGCAATATTAGGTCAAACAAAGAGAAATTGATTGCATTCTAGTGTGTAGGTGAAAAGTTTTGAGCTTGCATTTTAAGAGTGAAAAATTGCATGGTTTTTGGCATTTTTGAGCATAAACTAAGGGGAGATTAACCTATCTGTAGGGTAAGATTGTATCCCCATTATGGTCACCAATTTTTGTTGTGATAAATCTTACGCCACAGGCATTTTAAGCTCCCCTTAGTTGGGTTTTCTTCAGCTAATACAAAATAGAGAAATTGGTCGCTAACATCCCTTTCTCCTGTCTATTCACACATGAAAATGAGAAGAGGGAAAAGAAAACCAGAGTTCCCTTTTTTGAAGGTTTTCCTCCCTGCTCCTTGTTTCCCCAGTGTTGGGTCTAGTCCTAGCTTGGACACGATGTCCCTGTACTTAGATAGCATGATCTTCTTCTTCTAATACTTGCAAAAAGTTAGAGGAAATCAAATCTAACTAAATGAAACAAGCATAAAAATTCATGTGTAAAGTAAATGAGACAGAAGTATGGGAATGGGTCAAGATTATATTCATGAGAAACAATGGACATCACTTACAATCATGTTGATGTTGAGAAAGATTCCTCTAATTATCCTCAGGTCTATCCCTTGCATGAATGCCTTGAGATCAAAATAATGATGCTTCAAATGGATTCCTCCCCCCCCTCACCTTGGAATGTCCTCATGATATAGTATTTGGAGGATTAACCATCATGGAGAAGATCCCTCACTAGATCCACTAAATTGGGATCTCCAATATTTTTAGGGAGGAAATATCTCTCAAGGATTTTAGGGAGAAAATATCTGACAAGGATTTTAGGGAAAAAATATCTCTCAAGGATTTTAAGGATGAAATATCTCTCAAGATCCATAAAATTAGGATTTTGGTTTGAGAAAATCTCTCAACCATTCATGAGACTCTCAAATTCTCATTGAGATTAGGAAACTCAATGTGAGTTGGATTCTCACACTAAATTAATTTCCATTTTTCAATAATAATGAATAATACATGTGCACATAGTATTTTGACCTTGATATGATAAATTTATCCTCCAACATGTTTAGGGATTATGATAAACACTCTTTCATGGTGTCAAGGTTGCAACACTCAATAAAGTGCATGTAACACTTAATAAGATGCATGCGACACTTGATAAAGTGTATGCGACACTTAGGAATGTGGAAAATCAACACCTACATAAGTGATAATTAAATGCAACACTTAGTAGAATACAATAGATAAGTGCCTCACTCAGTAGCATGGAAATTTGGTGTGTAGAAATATGTTGGATACAAAAGGGAATGAAACATGGATCTTGACATGGAATGACACGTGGATGATGAAGTGGCATGACACATGGATGATGATTCCAACATCCTCTTTTCCTTCATTGGTTATCAGCCAATTCTCTTGGACAAATGAAAAATATCGTCACAGTCCTTCTATCCTTGAGTTATTGTTCATCGACAATCAAAATTCCCCATGGATGCATGAAACCTTCATCCAATTTTTTCGATCCCAAACCATTGACCATCGACGATCGATGATCCTCTCTAGATTCATGAAAATTACATGAAATCCTATTGATCCCCTACCATCAGCCATCGTCAAGTTTTGTTAGTGAACTTTGACACTTAGAAAATTTAGCCAAAATATTCCAATCCTCGACCATTGATAGTCGGCGATCAGATACTTCTTTTGGCTGAAAAAAAATATTTTCCAAACTTGCCAATTCAACCATCAGCCATTGGTGAGTTCATCCGGTGAATTTCAAACCCTCCACAAATCTCGTTGATATGACCATCGACCATCAACTAAATATTTCGATGAACTCCAACACTTAGAAAATTTTGAGCACAATCTAGGTGAATCTGAAATGTCAATTTCCTTCAACTTTCACCAAATAAAATTGAATATGAGCCATTGATATCACGATCAAACATTATCTTGGTTGTTGGTTTACCAAACTTCCTCTAATTCTACAACGACGATTAAAATTCAAAATTTGACCATTCAAATTCAACCCAACAACTTTGCAAGTTGGTTTCATTAAACTCCTTAAATAGTTTTAATTCATTCTAACATGAATATTGACCACAAATTTGGGGATTTAAATCTCATTTTATCCTGATTTTTCCCAAATTCGCATAGACCAAAGTCTGTAACAATGAATTTACTCAAATTTGCACTAATTCTTGGCCCATATGGGTCTAGTGTTGAACCAATAGCTTTGATACCATATTGTAACATACCCAACCACCAGTTGAGCAACATTACGTGCATAATACACATTTAAAAATAAAATTGTATGCTTATTAACTTCATGTATCTTATCGGCTACAGATCACACACACAATTTAACCATTTCACAGATACCGTAGTTCTAAATGTATCTAACAACATATATTAAAACATGAATGCAATTTCTCAAGCAAATAGAAAACACATAGCATCCATAAAAACCATTTACACAATGGAATATCATGATAAACACAACAAATAACTTATATGTTAATAGATAACCAGCTGGATGCATACGAAGGCTAAACGTCCCAGCCATATGCATTGTTTATTTTTTTTCTTTCAACATCAAGCCACCCTTGAGTTGAGGCTATGAGTCCACAAGGATATTTGTCCATATGGATATCTGCTCTTCTTACACAGTAGCCCCAAAACATAGGTTCCAATCTCTTTCCCACAACCTACACAACCTAAGGAATGGGATCCCCCTTCACTAGACACAATCCCTCAAGGCTTCCCACTTCCCTCCAGGTATCTAGTGCATATGGTTTACTATAAAACCTCCTAGCTACTCCAGGAATGCTCACAAAAACCCTCATAAGGATCTTGAGTCTATTTCTCAACATAAAAATGCTTCACAAGATTACAACCCGATTTACAGGAAAATGAGCCTCTTTCTCAACATAAAACACAACCCAACAATGGTTGCCTTCAATCCCAACATGGTTGGTTCCATTCCCATCACTCATCTCCTCTCTTGTTGTCTAAAACATGCAAGTAAAAAATGCACTCCATGCAAAAACGTGACTATCCCAAAACCTACCATCTTGGCCATACGAATTTCCTCTCTTTGCTTTCTTGCCTGACTTGAATTACACTCGTCCCCAAGTTGATTGTACTACTTCCCATGCTTTCCAATAACTATGGGATGTGACTCCTCAAACCCACCCTCTTACATGAGTTTGATGGTTGGATTTAGGAACACTCAACATCAAATAGAAGATTTACACAATAATAATAATAATTCATGAATGTGGGTTGGATTAATATCCATGAGTAATTCCCCCCTTGGGACCCCTCTCTTTTGTAGAATCATATCCCCCCATAATTCTTCATCTTTTTTGTATCGCAGCCAATGATGAATATTTTTTTTATTATATTTTTCATTGCACCTAATTTACCATTTGGCCTTTGACCACATTAAACCAATATGATCTCTTCGCCCCAACACATTGACTCGCCAACCTAAATAACATTTATACAATTACATTATTGGGATGTTACATACCCTTCCACTTGTTTTTTCACTATCCTCAATGCACAACACCATACATGTGTTCATTCACTTTACAATTTTGGCTCTTGGGCCATTAATCAATCATATAGGCTCCTTGGCCCAACATCACACAAGAATTCCAGCCTAAAAAAAATTACATAGGATCTTTGGTCCAAAATCATAGATACTAGGCACCTTGGCCCAAGAAAATATACATACATAGGAACTT
>ML822546.1:0-27900 GCA_009831015.1 Picea engelmannii | reverse complement strand
GAAGTAGAAGTAGAATGATGGAACCAATGTCACACTATCATTGTGAGATATACCATTGTAAACATGTACCAAGAAACCTGAACCATGCATCAACCTGTACCTCAACCTGTAATCAACATGTACCATAAACAAGTGCATCAACCATGCACCAACCTATACCAAACAACCTCTAATCAACCTAGACCATAAAAAAGTGCATCCAACCATGTACCAATTATGTACCAATCATGTGTCAACTACTCATCAACTATGACTCATCAATATGTACTAATATCATCAACTATACACCTCATGTATGTGCCAACTCATCAACTACTTGTCTCAACCATGTACCCAACATGTACTTTAACCAAAATCCCTCATCAATTTCATCATCCAAATATGATTAGTAACTCTATAATAGACCTGTTGTATATGATCACGTACCTACAAACCTTCCTTAACTTTCACAACAAGAGACTAGAATTTTAATCAAACTTTTCTTTAGTCTCACATGACTAGTTTGGGATTAGTCAACAACCCTAACTTGAAATAATCATAACTATGTACCCGTAATGAATAAAGATATGAAAATAGTACACAATGTTCTTCAATTTATTTTATAAAATTCCTCCAAGTTTCACTACTTGGAACCTCTCATAAAAGGATTTATAGCAAAAATGTTATACCTTGCTGAATTTTGGCTTATTCTAGAGAGCGACCTTGTAGAACGTGACCCGCACGAAATATTTGTTGAGTCAATCTGAAAATGTTACAAAGAATACTACAGAATGTAATATAATCAACACATTTGGTCTTACTGAATTTGGATCTCTTATGAATAAGTTATGACGTTTTTAATCGAAACACATGTTTTAGACTAGTTTTAGGACTAGCCACAAACATAATTTTCCACAGAGTGTAACTCCATAAATACAACGACCCACGGGATGCAATTTTTACCATAAATACTTGGATATGTTTCCTCAATGTCCTATCAATTTTACATTCTAAATCATTCTAGAAAAAAAATTATTGCGAAAATGGTGAGATGACCTGTAAATAACATACCTTAGAAAGCATCATCAAAAGAATTTATCCTCCCTTGAATTTCAACCTTATTTTCTTCACCTTCCCTCTTAAATTAGTATTAGATATCCTTTGGTTACCTCAGTCACCTATAGATATTCAATATTCTCAAGTTTTATATAAAATTAGAGAGCCTTGCCTCTTATTTATACTCTCCAAGTAGCTTCCTTAGAAGCATCTTCTAGGTCACATTGTCCACTTTCCTTATTTTAGGGTTAACCCACTTCTAATTTCTACATTAAATTTATTATTTAAATAATTTCTTTTGTATTCACTTTGAATTATAGTACACTCATCACTTCACTTTATTATTTACCTTCTAAAATTTATTAAACCACTTTGACTACTTTGACCTTTTGGGGCTTCTAGATGACATATGAGGGTCCTCCAACTTCCTAAGGCCATAACTCTAAAACCGTGAGGAGTTATGTGGCGTTCCACATACCACCATAAATGGAATAACATGTAATATCCATATAGAATAGTATTACCTTCAAATATATTAAATCTCATACCATTATACATGAAACAACCTTGGGTCCATTACCTAAACCTTTTTGCTACCAGAATTTGCTACTAGACTTTCTTCAAGGGTTGAAATCAATGAAAACCAACCTTAATCAACATGATATGGGGTGGGGTTATGGAATGGTAAATTCACAGATACTTATGCAACTCCTCCTGTGGGTCTTGGTGAGGGTCCCATCGGATTTTTAGGAGGTCCCATTCCCCTCATTCGTGGACATTTGTTCACCACATGTCCTTCTATGTAACATCTGGCACACCAGACCTGCGGTCATCTTGGTCTAGGTATCATCAATTATTGAATCTTTTCTGTAAGTGTTGATATTTTCCCTTGTAATTGCGTCAAATTTGCATCTGCTGGGGGTCTGGTCACTCTCAGGCTCCCTAGACATCCTTCCATGGATTCAATATTCATTGATTGTTCCAAGGCATCTGTCAAAGTGGTTATCCGTTGTTCCATTAACAGAATCCATGTCAGATGTAGCAATCCATGAATATACCATTATCTTTGATGTTACACATGAATTGGATGTTTTAACCTCCCTATAACATCTTTAAACTTCTGGCTATATTCCCAATATGATTCACCTTCCCTTTGTTGAATCTCCTGCAACTCAGACAGAGTTTGTTGTTCTGACTGAGGTAACTTAAACTCCACTATGAACTTTGTCCGTACTTGGTCAAGTGTGAACGTTTGACTTTGTACTCCTAGCACTCTTATCTCAATAACCTTCATGTACCATTTGAGAGCACGACCTCTCAAGGTAGTCTGGAATTCAACCAATTTATTCACATCCAGAGTCCCTTTCGACCTCCATATTGCTTCACACAAGAACCAATGTTGCTCAAAATCTTCGTCTCCTTTTCCCTAGAATTATGGGTATCGAGCAATCAAACCTTTCATGTTACAAACCATTGTTGATCTTGTTTCTCCTATCAAAATAAATCCTAATGGTCTTGGTTGCGACCTACCAGGGGATCCAAATATCTTCCTTGTACTCGCACTACCCGGTTGTGACTGACTAATTAGTTGTACTGGAACAGGAATATCATAAGAAGGTAGTATTGAATTTACTACTTGTATAGAAGACACTTGGGGTATGGGTGATTTGGGGATGGCGCCACTGGCTTCAGGGTGGGTTTATTTGATTTGGGGGGTCTCATTCTCTTCCTTTGGAGTGGTCTCTTCAGCTGGATTCCTGATATTTCCTAGCATCAGGGCTGAATCTTATCTTTTCTATTCAAGATCCATGATGGATTCCTTCTCCCTTCCTTCTACACCTTCTCTTTCTTGTCCACCCTCCTGGGGACTTCTTTCTCTCTACGCTTCTCTCTCACTCAATATTTGACTGAACAGTCTTTCATGTCTTCTCATATTTTGCAACTTCCATCTGTCCTTCCTCTACTTCTCCTGGTTTGACTTATTTTCACAACTTCTCAGACTGTTTTGTTGCTTTCTTTATCTTACCGTGCCACCACTTCTCAACTATGGTGGCTCTTTTCAATGCTCTCTCATATATTGAGTCCATTTATTGTTGCTTCTCATGTTTTTCAAAGAACCCTCTCCCCTCTCTCAGGCCATGGATCCACCCCAAACTCAGCCCACCCCAAGCAAGGATGTTTACGTTTCCATCTCATTCCGGGGCATAGTCAACATCCCCTCTTCCATCAAGAAAACCTTAATCCATAGGGGGATTTCTCTCAACAGTCTTCCCCTTGCATCTTTCTTGAAATCTACTTCTTCTCGTGAAGAATATTGATGTTCTCAACTGCAAACTCAATAATGTATCCTTCTAATGTGGTATTGACCCAGAAATCGGTTGCTCGTGTTATTGGGCTATCCAGTCGATGAAGTGCTTCAATATTTTATGTATCCCAAGCATATGTCTTCCTGAATCATTCTTGGAATTATGGATTTTCTTGAAGCCTATCTATCCAGTGGAAAATTTCTTCTAGGAACTTAACCCAAAATATCTCGTACTGGTCGCTTGATCTTTCTGAGTAAAATAATACCTCCCATGTTTCTTTCATATATTTTCCTCTCAGCTCCGCTTCTTTCTATATGAAGGTGTCACAATTTCTCTCCCACCATTTGTGAATATTATATATGTGAATCCGCAGAAGCATTCTCCCTACATTTTCCCTTTTAATGCAGGTCCCAACAACAAAACCATTTTGTTGGCGTGGAATTGATCAGACGAGGGTTCTTCTCAGGTTACCAACAAAAGGTACTGTGTAGTCTAGAGTGTTGGCATTTTCATCTACTCCGAAGATAATAAGTCTCACCCAAAGCGCAACCAACACATAAGGATAGGGAAGGGCAAGGAGAATACTTCAATGGGTTCCCAGAACCTTCAATATTCACCATGATCTTGCACAAAATATACCAATTAAAGACCAGATCTGAACTCATGCATACAAGAACTCAAGATACTTAAGTTACGAAAAATCATTTATACACAGAGACACCATATTGAGATTATCAAGCATAAAGAAGTAATGTAAATATACAATGCGCAAGCATAAACACAATATGACAAATTATATTTCAAAATTTAGGGTCCTTCTTCATCTTTATCTTCAGAACTTATCGAATACAAACTCAGGGATACAACTTGGTACTCTATTAGATCCTTTTGAATCCAGAATCATATCGCAGAGCTCTATCTAACCAAAACTGTATACAAATTACATGTACAACATTTGATTAACAACAACAAAACTCAACATATCAACACTAACCAACCCAACCCAACAAGAACAAGAACCGAGAACCCTCTTACAATCATATACATCTCATATATATAAGTTGATTTGGATCTTATGGATTTGGGCTCACATGCTTTCTTGTTCTGTTGTAACTTCTTTTTCTTTGTTGGCATTTGTTATTGAGCTAATTGTTAAGTGCAGACACAAATCAATACCCCTAGATTCACTAAGAAAATAGAACAAAACAAGACAGTACACTACTCTTTCCTTATATTTCAATTATCAAATGAGAAATAGATCTAGAACATACCTTTTAAATATTGAAGATCCAACTTCGCCAATGCAATCCAAGCTCTGTCGCAAGGCTTATGGAGAAATATTTGCAAATAAACAAAAGACAATGAAGATAAGAATAACAGAGTCTATTTGATATGAAACTATGTACGTGATCAAGGAATCATACAATATGAGAAAATAAAATTCATATAGGAAAGAAAAGTATATCTGTATTAAAGAATGTGGAAGAAAGATACAACCAGATGCCTTGATGTTGTTAGGTTCCCTCCAAAAGTTCCTTACTTTCCACACACTTCAACTCCATGGATTCTGAGACTGTAGATCTGATAGCTACTCACAATCTATCTTGACAAAGAAAAGCTCAAAGCCAATATACAAGTTCCAAAGAATCCAAGCTACAAAACCCAAGCTCAATTCAACTAACCTTCTCCATGAGAGCTCCTCTCCTTTTATAAGCTGGAGAGGATAAGGTGAGGAAGTTACGATGATCCCACTAAATCATGAAAGCGAGTGAGATCCAAACCGTTAAGAGGCCACCTCACCATAGAAGCTTCTCCTTCTAGAAGCATTGAGTAGATGTCCATTTTTCCCACGTACATAAATCATCACACCCTAGATATAGTGCAGCCTGCGGAAACACCGCAGTCTAGCTTTAGATAAGGGTGCGGAAATCAGGCATCACTGCACCCTGCATATAGTGTAGCCTATGATGATCTTCCTTAATAGGGTTTTTACAAAGGAAAATACAATTTCTTCTCTCAGACAAAGTTCTTCTCCCTTCTTTCTTCAAGAATTCAGGCCACTGAACCCTCTGAAGGAAACATATAGGTTTACATCATTAACGATCATAAGGGTGATGAAAATAATGTGTAACAGAGAGACCCCCAAAGTATGAAGTTAGAATGGAGTGATAGCTGAAATACTTTGTTGAGTGTTTGTAGGGAACAAGGAACACGTCGGTCAGAAACCTGCCAACAAACAAGGAAATACAGTACAATAATATATCATCACTGAGGTAGGCATTCCCATACTCAAAATACAAATGACTCAAATCATAAATGTTGACATGAAAAGATCTATGTCAAGTAAGACAGGTCATAGCCACCAAATATACACCGTGGATCCATGCCATCATGACACAAATCTGAACATAGCCACCAAAAATACATTATGGATCTATGTGTTAAAGACTCAAATTCGAACATATCCACGAGACATACAATGTGGATCTATGCAACAGTACAAACTAAATATACTCCAACACAACATGAATCTGTTAGAAAAGATTCAGGGTCTTCATCTCCACCAGTCTATAGTACAAATTTAACCATGTGAATACATGTGTTTAAGTCGAACATGGTAGAAACCACTTGATTACTGGTCATTAGTGTATACCGTTAACAAGTTTGAGGGAAATCACCATTAATGTCAATGAATCCCAAGGTACTCTAGTACAATCCAACGAATGTGAATTAATGAGCTGAAGTCGAACACTCGATAGAATCTCCCGATCAGGGGTCAATAATGAAAACCCATTGTCAAAAGCGAGGAAACCTGCCATTGAGGCATGCAAGTTCCAAGGTACCAATTAGTTTCTAAGTCTAATTCCTGGATAATGGGTTGATATCGATAGGAAAATACTTGTCACAGGAGGGCCTTAATGTACCCCCCATCAATGACACGAAACAAGTAAAACAATTTGAGGTAGATCAGAGTAACAAGTGATTTAGGACTGACTCAGGGATGGCCAATGCAATAGAAGGCTTAAGGACTGCAGAAATGGCCGATGCAATAGAAGGCTTTCCGGGTTGAACTTCTCTTTGAACATATTGACGACACAACAACTGTCTTGGAAACATTGACTCAACAATAGGGATCATAGACCAATTTGTAGTCTTAGAAAGGGGTATGATCAAGAGACAAGCAAATTTTCCAACCTAGACACAAAGTGAGTGAAAGGGTGTCATGTTCAAAAGTGACTCTTACATAGAATATAGGTTTAGACACATTTATTTCCAAATCCCCCCCCCACCCACCATTTCTGGCGGGTACCTCTTTATTTTTACACAAGATTCAAGAGGATAACATATGCTTGAAATGTAAGCTCATCCTTCAGATGAGTCCCTCAGAGTATGTTTAACGAACCCTTATGGACCTTTCAATGTTTGTTTTACGAGTCTAAAGAAAGAAAACTCAGGGGTTTTTCATGTTTAGAGAGACTGAAAAACACTTAAAGAAAACTCCAAAAAGTCCTTTTTTGTAAAGTAGTTCGATGATACCGAAAAAGAGATAAACTACTGCTCGACAAACCTTTTCTTCAAATACTTTTAACAAGCGTGAAAAGAACAATATCGCTCGACAATCTTTTCATGTTTTAGAGAGTCTAAAAAGAGCTTAAAGGGAACTCCAGGGGGTTCCTTTTTCATATAACCTTTACGAGTCCGAAAAAGTGATAAAATTTTACTCGGTTACATTCTCCTGTATGTATGAGCATGAGAAAGAACAAAGACTAATCTTAGGATTGTTTTCATTTTTACACAAGCTTAAAACCAAAACAAAACTATGCTTGGGATAGATCTTATTTTTTCACAATCTTAAAACTAGCCAAAACTATGCTTGGACCTGGTTTCATTTTTACACAATATTGAACCATAGAAAACTATGCTTGTGAATTACCAACGCATTATCTAGGGATGGTTGGTACTGAGCACCCATCTTAAGAAACTAGCAGCTCAACTTCAACATGAAGTCCAGAGGATGGAAGCATTACCCCCCAAGCTTCAGTTTGTCCAACGACACTGGAGGATGAAAAGAATATTCAAATACAATACATAATGAAGTACTTGACTCAATCAAATATCGGGGAAAATACTATTTCATTTTTTAACGAGCTTGACATAGGAACATGAACTATGCTTGAGAATCCAGGTGCAATCCCTAGACATCTGTTTCATTTTTTAACGAGCTTGACATAGAAACATGAACTGTGCTCATAAGCTCTCTTTAATTTTTTAACGAGGTTGTTACAGAGATGTAAAAACTATCCTCACAATCTCTGTTTCATTTTTTAACGAGGTTGCTACAGAGATGCAAAAACTATCCTCACAACTGGTTTCATTTTTTAGCGAGCTTGAAATCATAAAATCATGCTCAAAGTGGTTTCATTTTTTAATGAGCTTGAAATCAGGAAACCATGCTCAAATATTCTTCTTGATCATGGCTTCCAAGAGTACAGTGATCTGGAAGGACACTATGTCAAGGGAAAAAACTTGGTCATGGCTTCCAAGAGATCTTCACCTGATGGAAGAAACACACTCTGGAAGGAACACATGTCGAGGGACACAATAGGGGTAAAGAGATCAGGCTCCAATAGCCCTACTGAATAGATCGCCATGTCAAATACTGAATCTAATTCATAAGATACTGAGCTTACATTGAGAGGCTCATTTGCATCGACAGCTGAAGGCATGGGAGACAACGCCACATAATTAACCAGTGGCGGGGGCGATACTGTCTGCATAAAAGAACCATTTAGGGATTTCATTGAGTTGATGGTCAAGTTAGGGTCAACAAATGAAATTTGATCAATAGTCAACATTCTTTCATCGTGCGGGAAATATATCACACAAAAAAGAGTGGACACAATAGCTTTCATGGCATAGACATAATCTTACCCAAGGAGTAAATTGAAATCCAAGGGGTCTTGGACTACCATGACATCAACAAAGACAATTTTCCCTCCCAAAGTTATGGGAAACTGAGGAAGGATCCCTAAAGGGTGGCTAGTTCTTCTATTGAAAGCAAACAAAGTCTGGGTAACCGACACAAGCTGAGGATAACCCAAATCTTTCCAAGCAATAGAGGACAAAATAATAATGGACAAACCTTCATCTAATAACATCCGAGGAATGTCTCGACCACAAACCTGTACTGTAATATAGAAAGGAATGTGAGAGGGAAGACGAGGTCCAGATAGAACATCAAAATAAAAAAGGATGGCCTCATTACTTGGAGGGGGTTCCACAGGAGAAGGAGGAATTCTCCCCAGCACAGTAGATTCTGTATCAAAACGAGAAAAACCTAGGCAGTATCGGGTTTACTCTCTAACGGGAGAGTAGGATCGACCGATGATGAGATCAGATCAACCACTTGAGTTGCATTCTCCAAGGAGAGAATGGAGTCGACGGGTGGAAACAGATTGACCGCTTGGGTTGCACTCTCTAACGTGAGAGTGGGATCGACCAAAGATGGGATCAGATGGACCACTTGGGTTGCACTCTCTAACGAGAGAGTGGGATTGACTGAAGATGGGATCAGATTGACCACTTTTTCAATTGGTTCAACTAAGGATGTGACCAGATTGACTACATGATCAACAAGATTGACCAATGAAGGGACCAGATTGATCATTCCATCAACTATAGGTGGGTCAAGAGTAAGCTTGCGATAAGCAGCTAGAAGTTGAGGCTGGGAACCGGTCATGTCTTCCAATAATTTTGAGGCTTTTTCCATACGAGGGAAAAGGTGAGTTAGATGACTCCCTCCACATAACATACATGAGAACTTGACTCTACTTTTATTCTTCCCAACAGTATCTTGACTAGTTGATGGGAGGTCATCAACATGTTGTTCAGAGGCTGATGACATACGTTGGCAAGGGTGTGCAGACCATACTTCTATAATCTTGGATAGACCAGGTAAATCCTTAAGAAGATGGCTACCCTTACACAGGTTGTTTGGGTGATCTTGACATCATGAACACTCCCAGCATGATTAACAGTAACTGGTTGTTTTCCAACATGTCTAGCAGTGGCTGGAATCTTAGACCCTTGTTTATTTTTCTTCTTCTTAATCTTCCTTTTCTTCTTCTTCTTATCCACCAAGTTACCATCTTTAGAGATTTCACTCAATGAAGAAGATGAAATGGAAGAAGACATCGCAAGTGAAGAAGGTGAAGAAGACCTTACTGGTGAAGAAGGCGAAGGATCAACATGAGGTTGATTTTCTTGGGGGGAAGTGCTTACAAACAAAGCACTAGTTGCATTCGAGATTACCTGAGTGGAAAAAATCCACACCGACAATCCAATCGTGAGGCCTGGAAGGCTCAAAGTAGCAATGTGAGGAGGACCAATGTTTTCGTAAGAAGGAAAAAAAAAAAGGTTCCCCTGGAGCAGGGGTTCCTTCATTGGTCATTTCAGGGACTGACGCCATCAAATAAAGATCTAATCTAGAGTCCACTAGGGAAAAAAAAATAGCACACGCTAAAAATCTAGGAAGCAAGCAAACAAACAAAACCTTCTCACAATGAATGCACTAGTTGGTGATGAAATCCAATGTTGCGAGAACAATGTAATAAGGGGCTAAGATAGAGTAGTCAGAAAAGTTATTTTGAAAACCTTCTTAATGGACTTACACCCTGGTGCAAGCTCCCACACATAATCATGGGTATACCCTCCAAGGATCCTGAGTGATTTTGGCCAACGTCGATTCCAGGTACCGTGAAGACTTGCCCCTCCACAGTCACCTTGTGTAAAGACCCTAAAGAGATATGCCACTAAGGTTACCAACTACAACAATGATGCCTAGGGAAATAGTCAATAATCCGATCCACGTGCAAGGGCAGGGTATATAGCCCAAAATCAACTTGAAAGACTTCCACTCATCATTGTGGGTATACCTTCAAGCGACCCCCATAATACATGAAATATCTACACCAAGACCAACAAAGCAGGGTGAGTAACTCTGCTAGTCTTAATGCGACCTTAGGTTTGACCCTTATATGAGAAGGGCTTCCTAGGACAAAATGTAATAATTGGATTTACCACTCCCTAACTCAATATTCTATGTTTGTTTGCATCTTTGGAAAGTTAGCTTTCACACCTATTCCAAAGCCCTACAACTAATCTAATGTAGGTTTGCTACTAGAAAATATAAAAATGTTTAATCAATTTTTATAAGTGTTTTATTTTAAGGTTGTTGTTACTCAAGAGTAAAATGGCGTGGCCTAAATGATGTTTTGACTGACTCTAAACAATGCAAAGAAATGAGAATGCAAATATTTCACTTCGATGAAAGATATATTACGAGAAGGAGAAAACGTTTATCATTCCCATATGCACAATGTCCCAAAATTTTATTAAACTCATCAATATCAAGATCCTCAAGAACTGAGCAAAAGAGACTGTACACCAATACATGATTCTTGGTCCCCCCCCCGATGATGAGGGGGAAATTTGTTTAGAATTCAAGACCAAAAATGCCAAAAATCATGCAATTTGTCTACTTCAAATGAAAGGATGCCCCCAATCTAATATAAAGCAAGAAAAAAACTTTCTGTTTCAAAGATAGCTAAAATCAATAGAAAATCTCTATAAAACAAAGAAACCCAAATAAATTTTCTCTTTTAACACAAACTATTCAATAAAAGAAAAAATTCTTTCACCAAACAATTCTAAAGAAAAAGCAATTCTTTGTAACTGAAAGACACTCAAATCAAGAGTCCAAATATTTCAAAAGAAAATGAAGCAAAGATGGCTAAAAGCATCTCAAAAAATGTCAAGAAGACTATAAACAGTCAAATACAGGCTCCAAAAGTTCATCCCAAGTGATCAAAGAAAAACTGGGTATCAGAAGACAACAAAGACCTAATCCAAAAATTCTACAGGAGACGTCACAACCTAGCAGTAAGGTACAGTGCAATGATTTTATGTTTTTGTAGGCTAGATATGGGTAGGGTGTGGAGATTCCGCACTAGTCTAAACAGTCTGGGTGCGGTGATCTAAGGTTTCCACAGGCTGCATATGGGATACAGTGTGGAAATGCTTGTAAACAAAAGAAAATTGGAAAAATGGAAACTAGTCTAAATGAACTTTCAGATCCAGATAATCTGGATAGATCCCCCGGAGATTCACAAAACATAACCCGGGCAATCAAAGCAAGAAAGAAAGAAAAACTAGGAAAACAATTCGTTCCCCAACGAAGTCGCCAATTTTGTGATTGGATAAATCGATAAATGCTGACATAAACTAATCTCCCTAGATCCACCTAGATCTAAAAAAAAACAAGACAGGACATGGCACTTTCCCCAAGATTTAATCATCGAATTTACGATCAAATAAGAGATGAGTGACATACCTTTGAATATCGCTTCCTTATATCTTTGTTGTCCTTGCTCCACTTCAGTGCTCTTGTGATATTAGATCTTCAATGACACAAACCAACCAAAGTGAAAGCAACAATAGTATATTCAATGAAAACTTATACATGTGATCAAGGAGTCATTTAATAAAATAAGATTGATTTTATTGGAAAGAAACATGCCACCGTATTATATTAAGTAAAAGTGGAAGATACAATCAAACCGTCGTGATGTTGCAAGGTTCCCTTTTAGTGGCCCTTTGCTCCAACACACACACTTTCTTAAAACTTGCATGAAGATGACCCACAATAGCTTGATGAACAAATGGATACCTCAAGCATCAATTGAAATAGAGTTCCGCACACAATCTTCAGCCTATTCCTTCATAAATTCCTTACTTGATCTGGCTTGCTTTTTTCTTAACCTTTTCCATGAGAAACCCATCATTATATAGGAGAAGAAGAGATGGTTAAAGAGATTAGGATGATCCCACCAAATCAGAGAAGCTAGTAGGATCCCAACCATACAAATGCCACCTCATATTATAGAAGATTCCCTTCTAGAACCTTCGTGAACTTTTTCCTTTCCTTAGTCTTCAAATGTTGTCACACCCTGTCAATAGAGCAGCCTGCAGAAAGTCTGCAAGCCAGATTTAGGATAGCTTGCAGAAATCAAGCATTTCCGCACTATGTCTTATGTCTAGCCTATGACGTCATTCCAAAAATGAGTTTTGTAGAGGAGGAAACCAGTCACTTTTCTCATGATAAATATCCTTTTGGGATCTTGAACACATGCTTGCAGAAACATCACCAGGGTGACCAAAATAATGTGTAACAGTGTTGCGTTGTCCCTTTCCGCAACCAATTTTTGTTACTTTTCCTTGCTCCACTATCCAAATTCTTATGTAGCTTGCGCAACTCATGCTAAACCAAAAATAGGATTGTAGTCCTTCTTGTGCAACTTCACATCTAAAAACGAAGGGCCCAACATAGGCTATGGAAAAAATGAAAGACTGATGGTTAGAATTTTTTCCAAAATGATGAATTGCAAAATTACCTTAGGTGGGATTGGGCCAGGGAGCCTAAGAATCTATGTTTTTTTGGGTCGAAGTTCCTATGTATGTATATTTTCTTGGGCCAAGGTGCCTAGTATCTATGATTTTGGACCAAAGATCCTATGTAATTTTTTTTAGGCTGGAATTCTTGTGTGATGTTGGGCCAAGGAGCCTATATGATTGATTAATGGCCCAAGAGCCAAAATTGTAAAGTGAATGAACACATGTATGGTGTTGTGCATTGAGGATAGTGAAAAAACAAGTGGAAGGGTATGTAACATCCCAATAATGTAATTGTATAAATGTTATTTAGGTTGGCGAGTCAATGTGTTGGGGCGAAGAGATCATATTGGTTTAATGTGGTCAAAGGCCAAATGGTAAATTAGGTGCAATGAAAAATATAATAAAAAAAATATTCATCATTGGCTGCGATACAAAAAAGATGAAGAATTATGGGGGGATATGATTCTACAAAAGAGAGGGGTCCCAAGGGGGGAATTACTCATGGATATTAATCCAACCCACATTCATGAATTATTATTATTATTGTGTAAATCTTCTATTTGATGTTGAGTGTTCCTAAATCCAACCATCAAACTCATGTAAGAGGGTGGGTTTGAGGAGTCACATCCCATAGTTATTGGAAAGCATGGGAAGTAGTACAATCAACTTGGGGACGAGTGTAATTCAAGTCAGGCAAGAAAGCAAAGAGAGGAAATTCGTATGGCCAAGATGGTAGGTTTTGGGATAGTCACGTTTTTGCATGGAGTGCATTTTTTACTTGCATGTTTTAGACAACAAGAGAGGAGATGAGTGATGGGAATGGAACCAACCATGTTGGGATTGAAGGCAACCATTGTTGGGTTGTGTTTTATGTTGAGAAAGAGGCTCATTTTCCTGTAAATCGGGTTGTAATCTTGTGAAGCATTTTTATGTTGAGAAATAGACTCAAGATCCTTATGAGGGTTTTTGTGAGCATTCCTGGAGTAGCTAGGAGGTTTTATAGTAAACCATATGCACTAGATACCTGGAGGGAAGTGGGAAGCCTTGAGGGATTGTGTCTAGTGAAGGGGGATCCCATTCCTTAGGTTGTGTAGGTTGTGGGAAAGAGATTGGAACCTATGTTTTGGGGCTACTGTGTAAGAAGAGCAGATATCCATATGGACAAATATCCTTGTGGACTCATAGCCTCAACTCAAGGGTGGCTTGATGTTGAAAGAAAAAAAATAAACAATGCATATGGCTGGGACGTTTAGCCTTCGTATGCATCCAGCTGGTTATCTATTAACATATAAGTTATTTGTTGTGTTTATCATGATATTCCATTGTGTAAATGGTTTTTATGGATGCTATGTGTTTTCTATTTGCTTGAGAAATTGCATTCATGTTTTAATATATGTTGTTAGATACATTTAGAACTACGGTATCTGTGAAATGGTTAAATTGTGTGTGTGATCTGTAGCCGATAAGATACATGAAGTTAATAAGCATACAATTTTATTTTTAAATGTGTATTATGCACGTAATGTTGCTCAACTGGTGGTTGGGTATGTTACAATATGGTATCAAAGCTATTGGTTCAACACTAGACCCATATGGGCCAAGAATTAGTGCAAATTTGAGTAAATTCATTGTTACAGACTTTGGTCTATGCGAATTTGGGAAAAATCAGGATAAAATGAGATTTAAATCCCCAAATTTGTGGTCAATATTCATGTTAGAATGAATTAAAACTATTTAAGGAGTTTAATGAAACCAACTTGCAAAGTTGTTGGGTTGAATTTGAATGGTCAAATTTTGAATTTTAATCGTCGTTGTAGAATTAGAGGAAGTTTGGTAAACCAACAACCAAGATAATGTTTGATCGTGATATCAATGGCTCATATTCAATTTTATTTGGTGAAAGTTGAAGGAAATTGACATTTCAGATTCACCTAGATTGTGCTCAAAATTTTCTAAGTGTTGGAGTTCATCGAAATATTTAGTTGATGGTCGATGGTCATATCAACGAGATTTGTGGAGGGTTTGAAATTCACCGGATGAACTCACCAATGGCTGATGGTTGAATTGGCAAGTTTGGAAAATATTTTTTTTCAGCCAAAAGAAGTATCTGATCGCCGACTATCAATGGTCGAGGATTGGAATATTTTGGCTAAATTTTCTAAGTGTCAAAGTTCACTAACAAAACTTGACGATGGCTGATGGTAGGGGATCAATAGGATTTCATGTAATTTTCATGAATCTAGAGAGGATCATCGATCGTCGATGGTCAATGGTTTGGGATCGAAAAAATTGGATGAAGGTTTCATGCATCCATGGGGAATTTTGATTGTCGATGAACAATAACTCAAGGATAGAAGGACTGTGACGATATTTTTCATTTGTCCAAGAGAATTGGCTGATAACCAATGAAGGAAAAGAGGATGTTGGAATCATCATCCATGTGTCATGCCACTTCATCATCCACGTGTCATTCCATGTCAAGATCCATGTTTCATTCCCTTTTGTATCCAACATATTTCTACACACCAAATTTCCATGCTACTGAGTGAGGCACTTATCTATTGTATTCTACTAAGTGTTGCATTTAATTATCACTTATGTAGGTGTTGATTTTCCACATTCCTAAGTGTCGCATACACTTTATCAAGTGTCGCATGCATCTTATTAAGTGTTACATGCACTTTATTGAGTGTTGCAACCTTGACACCATGAAAGAGTGTTTATCATAATCCCTAAACATGTTGGAGGATAAATTTATCATATCAAGGTCAAAATACTATGTGCACATGTATTATTCATTATTATTGAAAAATGGAAATTAATTTAGTGTGAGAATCCAACTCACATTGAGTTTCCTAATCTCAATGAGAATTTGAGAGTCTCATGAATGGTTGAGAGATTTTCTCAAACCAAAATCCTAATTTTATGGATCTTGAGAGATATTTCATCCTTAAAATCCTTGAGAGATATTTTTTCCCTAAAATCCTTGTCAGATATTTTCTCCCTAAAATCCTTGAGAGATATTTCCTCCCTAAAAATATTGGAGATCCCAATTTAGTGGATCTAGTGAGGGATCTTCTCCATGATGGTTAATCCTCCAAATACTATATCATGAGGACATTCCAAGGTGAGGGGGGGGAGGAATCCATTTGAAGCATCATTATTTTGATCTCAAGGCATTCATGCAAGGGATAGACCTGAGGATAATTAGAGGAATCTTTCTCAACATCAACATGATTGTAAGTGATGTCCATTGTTTCTCATGAATATAATCTTGACCCATTCCCATACTTCTGTCTCATTTACTTTACACATGAATTTTTATGCTTGTTTCATTTAGTTAGATTTGATTTCCTCTAACTTTTTGCAAGTATTAGAAGAAGAAGATCATGCTATCTAAGTACAGGGACATCGTGTCCAAGCTAGGACTAGACCCAACACTGGGGAAACAAGGAGCAGGGAGGAAAACCTTCAAAAAAGGGAACTCTGGTTTTCTTTTCCCTCTTCTCATTTTCATGTGTGAATAGACAGGAGAAAGGGATGTTAGCGACCAATTTCTCTATTTTGTATTAGCTGAAGAAAACCCAACTAAGGGGAGCTTAAAATGCCTGTGGCGTAAGATTTATCACAACAAAAATTGGTGACCATAATGGGGATACAATCTTACCCTACAGATAGGTTAATCTCCCCTTAGTTTATGCTCAAAAATGCCAAAAACCATGCAATTTTTCACTCTTAAAATGCAAGCTCAAAACTTTTCACCTACACACTAGAATGCAATCAATTTCTCTTTGTTTGACCTAATATTGCAATACAATGAGTTCAAAGTTGATACAGAAATGAACATGAAGCATAAATAAAATTCAAACAAAAACACATTCACAAGCTCAAATGAATAAAACACAAAAATGATTTTTCACACTAATTCAAGCAAGAAATCAATCACTCTTAAAAGGACATTAAAATCAACACATCAATGATTAATTGAAGCTACAACAGACCCTCAAAGATTCATAATTGAATTAATGGATCAACAATTGCCAAAAATAAAACTGAAATGACATGGCTTGATGCACTATATGTCTTCAAGTTAATGAAACAAACTTTCAAAACTAACAAGTAAAATAAAGTTCTTAGTGAGAAAAAGACAAAAGTTTGATGATTGTATAATCACCAAGACCCAGATCTACTGATAATCAAATCTATATCCAAGGATTTAGATTAACCTTGAAGGGCTTATGAAATTTTCACAACTTGATCCAAGACAATATATTACCAAAAGGAAAAATAGTGATATGAACAACCTTATTAATCAAACAAAATACCAAGCATTCCAACCAGAAATTGAGTTCCAACTCTGAGTCAAAAATCTAAGAAACAAAGAATTCAATACCAAAAATTAGTGCAGAAACAAGGTTGACACTCTTGTCACTAAGGGGATAGAGCGTTACTGCAAGAGTGAAGCTCCCAAATACACTTCCAGGGAGCATCAGTGACGCTCAGTAAGGCACTAGGGGGGAGTGTCACTGCTGAAAAGTGCTCCAGGACAACTGAAAATTATCCCAGACTCAACATGAAGCTAATCAACGATTTTGTAAGCTATTCAATGACAGTGAAAAGAAAAAATACTTCAAAAACCAAGAATTCATCAAGAAATCATAAGAAACGAGAGGCTAAAAATTGAGGAAATAATTGTTGCCCAATATTACCCTGCAGACAAGTTGAGCTCCCCTTAGTTGGGTTTTCTTCGTCTAAGAAAATATAGAGAAAATAGACACTAACATCCCTTGCACCTGCCTATTCACACACGGAAATGAGAATAGGGAAAAGGAAATCAGAGTGCACCTTTTTCGAAGGTTGTCCTCAATGCTCCTTGTTTCCCCAACATTGGATCTAGTCCTAGTTTGAACACGATCTCCCTGGACTTAGAAATATTGATCTTTTTCTTATACTAATTACACAAATTTATATTAAAGAAAATATAACTAAATGAAACAAGCATAAATATTCATGTGTAAAGTAAATGAGATGGAAGTATGGGAATAGGACAAGCTTATATTCATGAGGAACAATGGACATCACTTACAATCATGTTGATGTTGAGAAAGATTCCTCCAATGATATTCCTATCCATCCCTTGCATGAATGACTTGAGATAAAAATGATGATGCTTCAAATTGATTCCTTCCCCCCCTCACCTTGGAATTCCCTCATTATATAGTATTTGGAGGCGTAACCATCATGGAGAAGATCACTCACTAGATCCACTAAATTGGGCTCTCCAAGATTTTTAGGGAGAAAATATCTCTCAAGAATTTTAGGGAGACAATATCTCTCAAGAATTTTAAGGAGGAAATATCTCTCAAGGTCCATTAAATTAGGATTTTGGTTTGAGAAAATATCTCAACCATCCATGATACTCTCAAATTCTCCTTGAGATTAGAAAACTAAATGTGAGGTGGATTCTCACACTAAATTAACTTCCATTTTTCAATAATAATGAATAATACATGTACACATAGTATTTTGACCTTCATATGATAAATTTCTCCTCCAACGTGTTTAAGGATTATGACAAACACTCTTTCATGGTTTCAAGGTTGTGAAACTCAATAAAGTGTATGTGACACTTAGTAAGGTGCATATGAAACTTGATAAAGTGCATGCGACACTTAGGAATGTGTGAAATCAAAACCTACATAAGTGATACTTAAATGTGACACTTAGTAGAATACAATACATAAGTGCGCCACTTAGTAGTGTCAAAATTTGGTGTGTAACATATGTCCCCTAAAGTGCGAGGTTAGAAGAGAAACAGATGGTCGAAACACTTTACAAAATGATGTGCAACAAGGGGTGTTGGAATAGGAGAGTTAGATGGAATCTATAAACAAACATCAAACAACATATATATGAATCATCTTGAGGTAATAATTCCCATGCTCAGAAAAAAATGGACTTAAAGCATGGTCGTCGACCAATACATTTTATATCCATGAAAGCACTGATTAAGGATATGGCCACCAAAAATACAATGTGGGTCCATACCTCCATGACTTGATTAGGTTGTAGACACAACATTTTACACAATGGAGCTACAATATGACAACAACATAGCCACAAACCAATAGAAAGTGGATCTATGTGATAGTGTACATCAGTAAGATTATTCTTTGTCGCAACTTGGGTTGGGCACATAACACTGGAAGGTGCCAAAAAGGTTCATAGGGTCTTCATCTTGATCCCGAACCAATATTATACTAGCCATGCTAATACATGTGTTGATGTCGAACATGGTAGAAACCACTTGATTACTGATCATTAATGTATACCATTAACAAGTACGAGGGAAATCACCATTAATGACAATGAATCCCAAGGTACCCCAGTACATTCCCTCAAATATCAATCAATGAGTTTAAGTCAAAAACTTAGTAGAATATTTCGATCAGAGGTCAATGATGTAAACCCATTGTCGAAAGTGAGGAAACCTGTCATTGAGGCATGCAGGCTCCATGGCACTAATTGGTTTCTAAGTCTAACTCTTGGATAATGTGTTGGATTCAACATGAACAAACTTATTGAAGGAGGGCCATGATGTATCCCCCATAATCGACATGAAACTAATTAGGATAGTGATTTGATATGATCGAGAAAATGTGGACAGGTTGACACTGGTATGAAAATTGAAAATACTGCAGAGGTTGATTGAAGCTGAGAATCCCCTTGAACATTATGTGGCACAACAAGTGACTAGGTAGCATTGAATCGACAAGGCATAGATCCAAACATAATGTGATGACAACCAAAGTTTCTCTTCAAAGGATTCAAAATATTATGACGACACATAGAATCAGTATGACTTAGAGACAAGCAAATTACCCAATTGTAAGAAGAATGCAGACATGTGCCATGTTCAAGGGAGACTAAGAAAAATTGTCATAATGTTTCAAAAGCTTGACCCCCTTCCCAATTTTTTTCCCCCATCTAGATAGATGAGTACCTCTTTGTTTTTTAACGAGCTTGATGAGGATAACACATTCTCAGTACAACTCACCTTCGGTAAGTTCCTCTTCACATGTTTGGCGAACCTAAAGAAGTAAGGGTTGGATCCCAGATGGGTCTTTCAATGAATAATTTTACGAGTCTAGAGAAGGTAAACGTAGTGGTTTTTCATGTTTAGGGAGTTTGAAAATAACTTAAAGGAAACTCCAAAGTTGACTTTTCCATAAATTTAGTCTTCCAAGCTCGACAAATTATAAAACGATACGAGAGAGAACTCTTCTAACCGAAAGAGGCTAGATTATTCCTTTTTTGTAATTAGTCTTGCAAGACCGAAAAAGGGGTAAAATAACACTCGAAAGATACCCTTTCAAATCCTTTAACGAGCATTAAAGGAGACAAGCTCACTCGACAATCTTTTCATGTTTAGAGAGTCTAAAAAGAGATTAAGGGAAACTCCAAAGATTTCATTTTTCGTATAGATTTTATGAGTCCAAAAAATTGATAAAAGTATACTCGGTAACCTATTCTCATGTATTTACGAGAATGAGAAAGAAAAAAGACCGATCTTGGTTACCTATTCTCATGTATTTACAATACGAGCATGAGAAAGAAAAAAGACTAAGCTCAAGGTTGGTTTCATTTTTACATGAAATTGAAACACAAAGTAAATTATGATCGATGTTAAACCCTATCAATGGGTTCCTTCCCAATGTAATGTTTAAAGGTTTCAGGTGATACCCATGGGTGTTTGGTACTTTTCCCCCTGCTGAAAATCTAGTAGCTCAACTCCAACATGATTCCCAGAGGCTGGAGACATGCCCCCAAGCTTTGTTTCATCTGCCAACTCTTATGTTTTCACCTATTTATGTAACAAATTATACTCCTAGATACTAATAGGTAAATGTTCACCAGAGGAATAAACAAGATCAACTGACATAGGTGGATGAAATGAAGGTTCAGTTACGATATCTTGTAAAATACTCGACTCAAAATTTACGATATCTAGTGAAATAATAGACTCAATCGAACGGGGATATGCTTCATTTTTTAACGAGATTGACACATAAACGAGAACTTTTTTCGCTACCCTATGTTTCATTTTTTAACAAGCTTGACATAGGGAAATAACTATGCTCATAATCGGGTGTTTCATTTTTTAACGAGCTTGACACATAAATGATAACTTTGATCGTGGCTAGTTTCATTTTTTAATGATCTTGAAACAAGAAAATAAAACTTTCTCAGGGATGGTTTTATTTTTTAACGAGCTTGAAACCAGAAAAAAAACTATGCTCATGGCTAGTTTCATTTTTTAAAGGGATTAAAACCAAAAAACAAACTATGCTCATGGTTGGTTTCATTTTTTAATGAGCTTGAAACCAAAAAATAAACCTTTCTCAAGGCTGGTTTCATTTTTTAATGATCTTGAAATGAGAAAAACAACTGTGCTCATGGCTAGTTTCATTTTTTAACGATCTTGAAATCGGAAAAGAAACTATGCTCATCAATCTCTACCATGGCTTCCAAGAGGTTTTCATAAAAAAAAATAACAATACTCTGGAAGGAATACATGATAAGGGACTTACTCGGATTAACAGGGGAGGAGAATAGACTCCAAGGTCCTTAACAAGTGGTTTACCATGTCAACTACTAGATCTAAGTCTAAAAAGGTGAGCATACAAAAAGAGGCTCCTTCTCATTCATAGTTGAAAGCACGGGACATGTTGCCACATAATTAAGCTATGGCAGGGTGGATATTGCTTGCATATAAGGAACATTCAGGGAAGTCGGATGGTTGGCGATCATATGAGGGCCAACGAATGAAAGTTGGTCAATGGTCACAATGTTTCAATTATGAGGGAAATACATCACTCAAAAGAGTGTGGACACAATAGCTTTCATAGCATAAACATAGTAACTCTCTAGGAGAACATTAAAATCCAAGGAGCCTTGGACTACCATCACGTCAATATAAACAATTTTCCCTCCTAAGGTGATAGGTAACTAAGGAAGGATCCCTAAAGGTTCACTGACTCTTTTATTAAAAGCCAATAGATTCTGAGTATTGGGCACAAGTTGAGGGGAGCTTAGAGCTTGCCAAAAATTTGAGTATAAAAAGATAACATAAGCACCTTCAACTATAATAGAGTGACATATATTTATATCACAAAATTGTGCAATGATTTGCAAATACAAGTAGGAAGGAGGGTTAGGTGTCAAAAGTCTATTCCAATCAAAGGAAATTACCAAATTACTTGGAAGGGGTTCCGTTGAAATGGGTGAAATGCCCCCTTGTACAAAGTAATATGAAGATATAAGAAAAACCTAAGCAATATATACTTCACTCTTCAAGGGAATATTGGGATCATCTGATGATGGAACTAGATCAACTTGACTCTCCAAGGGGAGAGTGGGATCAACCAAGGATGAAACTAGGTCGACCACTTGAACTTCACAGTCCAAGGGAAGAGTGAGATTTACTGGCGACTGTATAAGATCAATCACTTTATCAATCAATGGTTGGTTGGTAGAAATCTTATGGTAACCAGTTGGGATTTGTTGTTGGGAAACAAAAATATCTTCCAACAAACATGAAGCCTCGTCCCTATGAGGGAAAAGGTAAGTTTGATGACTTCCTTCACATAACCTACAAGGAAACTTCACTCTACCTATCTTACTTCCAACCTTACTATCACTAGTTGATAGGTTGTCACCAACATGACTTGAGTCATCTAGTGACATAGGTTTTTAGGAACCCGTAGACCACAGTTATAAGACCTTGGGAAGAATAGGGAAATCCTTAAGAAGGTGGTAACCCTTACAAATCCTGCAAGGGAATTTGGGCTTGCGAGTTATATGTGTAGTCTTGTCAATATCATCAACAATCCCAGCCTAATTAATAGTAACTGGTTGATTTCCTCCAACATGACCTATAGTGGTTGGAATCTTGTCCCCTTGCTTAGTTTTCTTCTTCGTGTTCTTCCTTTTCTTATTCCTCTTATTCTCCTTTTTACTAGCATTAGAGCTTTCACCAGGTGAGGAAGAGGAAAGGGAAGAATACCTGGTAGGTGAAGAAGGTGAAGGATCAACATGAGGTTGATGTTTTTCGGGTGGAGGGATTACATACAAAGAACCAAGAGAATTTGGGATCACAGAAGTGGAAAAAAACCATACCGATAACCCGATAGTGAATCTTGGAAGATTCAATGTAGTAATATAAGAAGGACCAAAGTTTCCAAAAGAAGGAAAAACAAAAGGTTCCCCAAGAAAAGGGGTCCTTTCGTTGGGAGTTATAGGAGCTGATTCCCTAGACACAGAATCAACCTAGGGTCCGCTAAATCAATTATAAAACACTACCAAATTTCCTATAATATAAGATAAATCAAACAAAGGAAGTAGGGATCTTTCAGAGACGGGAGATGAGGTCATCAATGAAGATATGAGATGCAGTTACCCTGACCTCCACATAACATCCCTTCATGGTGCAAGTAACCCTCACTTCATAGGGCCACCCTCTAGGGGTACTGAGAGTGTGATGCGACATCTTCCTCATGTACTACAAGGAACCTTCTAAATAAGGAAGCCCCCTTGTAGTCACCTGTGTAGAATCTTAGGAAAAGCAACTATGTTTACAAATTTCACAATGGACAGTCGGGAGGGTAACCAGTCGATAGTCAAGACTAAGAAAATGGAACTCAGAATGGTGGAAACAAACCCTTGACCCAAATACTAATAATAAGTGGTGTCACCCTAAGGAATTGCCACTCTTCAGAGCTCCAAACTTGTTGTAGTCCCACTAGGAAAATGGAAGAGGGGAGATCTCAAATTGTCGCTTCGCTTGACCTTCTTCTTAACTCCCGTGTAAGAGGAGCCCTCTTGAAAAATGTCAGTTGTTAATATTTCGATTTAAACACTCTATAGTATTATACAATTTATTTTAATTTGCCTTGGATAATTTAATCTCCACCCTACAACCAAGGCCCTAAAATTCTAGACTTGTGATCATTTTCTAATAAAGAAAAGGTCTAGTTAATTTTAGATTATGCACTTGTTCATTTTATAGTTGTTTTTTACTAAAATGGATTTCAAATGCAACTTGACTATGATTTGTGACACTTTACTCCAAGAAGACTTCAAATAAATATGAGTTCAATGCAATCTTTAAGTTTCGATGAAGGCTATCTATAGAAAGGAGCAAGAGGTTTCAAGCAGAGAAACAATTACAACTTTCAATGCAAGAAACATAAATTACTCTTTGAATGCAACATATGTCCAATATATGAGTCCAATAAATTATAGGATACATGATTCATGCCCTCCTCCCTCGCCCCCCCCCCGCGGTCATGAGGGGGGAATGTTTTTAATAATGAAAGCTCAAAAATTCCAAAAACCATGCAATTTTTTACTCTTAAAATGCAAGCTAAAAAACTTTCACCTACACACTAGAATGAAATCAATTTATCTTTGTTTGACCTAATATGAAATAAAATTAAATGCACCTTCTTAATTCTTCTTTACTTTAAATGAAAAGAACGAGTTCAAAGCTGATATAGAAATGAACACGAAGAAGAAATAAAATTCAAACAAAGACACATTCACAAGCTCAAAGGAATTAAATGCAAAACTAGATTTTCAAACTAATTCAAGCAAGAAAGCAATCACTCTTAAAAATACTTTAAAATAAATGTCTCTGTGATCAATTGAAGCTACAATAGACCCTCGAATATTTAGAATTGAAATAATGGATAAAAAAATTCCAAAAGGAAAAATGAAATGATAGTGCTTGATACACTATATGTCTCCAAGTTAATGAAACAAACTTTCAAAACTAACAAGTTAAAGAAAGTTCTCAGTGAGAAAAAGACAAAAGTTTGATGATTGTATAATCATCAAGACCCAGATATACTGACAGTCAAAGCTATATCCAAGGATTTAGATTAACCTTGAAGGGATTATGACCTTTCCACAACTTGATCCAAGACAATAGATTACCAAAAGAAAAAAAGAGTGATATGAAAAACCCTCTCAATCAAACAAAATCCCAAGCAATCCAACCATAAATTGAGGTCTAACTCTAAGTAAAAAATCCAAGAAACAGAAAAGACAAAGACCAAAAATTAGCGCAGAAACTAGGTTGGCGCTCCTATCACTAAAGGAATAGAGCGTTATTGAAAGAATGAGGCTCCAAAATACAATTCAAGGAAGCATCAATGGCACCCTCTAAGGCACTAGGGGTGAGTGTCATTGTTGAAAAGTGCTCCAGGACACCTGAAAATTATCCTAGACTCAACAGGAAGCTAGTTAAAGATTTTGTAAGCTATTCAATGACAATGAAAATAAAAAATACTTCATAAAACAAGCATTCATCAAGAAATCATAAGAAACAAGAGGCTAATAATCGAGGAAAAAATTGTTCCCCATTGTGGTCGCCAATTTCTATTGTGATAAATCTTACTTTGTGGATAGGTTAAGCTCCTCTTAGGCAGGTTTTCTTCGGCTAATACAGAATAGATAAAATGGACACTAACATCGCTTGCTCCTGCCTATTCACACATGAAAATGAGAAGAGGGAAAATGAAATCAGAGTGAACCTTTTTCAAAGGTTTTCTTCGTTGCTCCTTCTTTTACCAACATTGGATCCGGTCCTATCTTCAACACGATCTCCCTACACTTATACATAATAATATTTTTCTTCTACTACTTGCACAAAGTTGGATGAAATCAAATCTAAATAAATGAAACAAGCATAAAAATTCACGTGTAAAGTAAATGAGACAGAAGTATGGGAATAGGCCAAGACTGTATTCATGAGAAATAATGGACATCACTTACAATCATGTTTATGTTGAGCAAGCTTCCTCCAATGCTCCTCCTATCTATCCCTTGCATGAATGCCTTGAGATCAAAATGATGATGTCAAATGGATTCCTTCCCCCCCTCACCTTGAAATTCCCTCATTATATATGATTTTGAGGATTAACCATCATGGAGAATATCACTCACTAGATCCAGTAAATTGGGATCTCCAATATTTTTAAGGAAGAAATATCTCTCAAGGATTTTAGGGAGAAAAATATCTCTCAAAGATTTTAGGGATAAAATATCTCTCAAGTATTTTAAGGAGTAAATGTCTCTCAAGATCCAAAAAATTAGGATTTTGTTTTGAGAAAATATCTCAACCATCCATGAGACTCTCAAATTATCCTTGAGATTAGGAAACTAAATGTAAGGTGGATTCTCACACTAAATTAATTTCCTTTTTTCAATAATAATGAATAATACATGTGCACATAGTATTTTGACTTTCGTATGATAAATGTCTCCTCCAATGTGTTTAGGTATTATGAAAAACACTCTTTCATGGTGTAAAGGTTGTGACACTCAATAAAGTGCATGCGACACTTAGTAAGGTGCATACGAAACTTGATGAAGTGCATGCAACACTTAGGAATGTGTCAAATAAAAACCTACATAAGTGATACTTAAATGTGACACTTAGTAGAATACAATACATAAGTGCGCACTTAGTAGTGTGGAAATTTGGTGTGTAACACATATGTTGTCCATATCTCTAATTGATTGTATAGAGACATCACTCTATAGTATTCCAACTCTTCAAGAGTAGTTGTGTGCATGGATGTGTTGTCTTTGAGGGTTTTCATATATTTTGACAAAGTATCTAGGAATTCTTAAATCATAGTATGGACTTTGGTTGGTTTTATGAGATGTTGCTCGATTAAGTCCATTGTTACTTCAGTGGCGGACTCGGTGACTTCTCACCGGTGGCTTGTGTTCTCTTGTATTTTGTTTACCAGTTCTTCCATTATGATATTCCTTCCAATATCTTATAATGGGGGAAGTTGACACATATTGATCAATTCTTGCACTACTTTGTGCAATCATGAACATATTTCCATTGAACTGGTTTTCTCTCCGTCGGCTTTTTTTCGAGCTTGTTAAAAACACTTCAGTGAATAGAGATCAGTCTTTCTTTATATGTATGAAGGGCGATAGAGTTCATTTGGTGCATCTAATTTCTCTGCAATCCAATTATATATATCTCCCATACCCTCATCAATGGTGCTGAAATGCATATTCTTTGCTTGTACTATGTCATGTTGATCAATGATGGTGGCATCCATTTGATAAAACAAGTGCAGGTGGGTGTACATGTCAATGATCGCCTCATTTAGTTATGTTTTTTCCTTCTGTATACTAGCTTTGAAAATATGTAGGCTACCCTTGTAGATATTTACTTGCTCAATATTTTCCTCCAATTCTCTGATCCTTGCCTCCTCCTACATATTTTTTTGCCATAAATTATGAATGCTGTCTTCTATGTAATTCATGAAAGTTGTTCTAGAGGAGGCTATGGTGACTGGATATTCATTGACATTTCCTTTTATATGGGTCTGTATAACAATTGGAATTGGATTTCCCCTTGTCACTGGCACTTTCTTCACTTTTTATTCTACAATCCTACCCTATACTTTGTCGTATGTGAATTTATTTAAATTCGGCACTTCGTTTCCCTTAAATAGGGCAAGGAATCCTAGATCCATCCCATTGACGGTGTCTATAAGAAATGTCTCATTTTTTTTGGAATATTCTTCTTCCTTGCGTCATTTTTACTTAGTTTTTTTGTCTAGAGTTTCCTTGGTTCCCTTTTTTGATGCCTCTATTGTTATTGTTGCATTTTCTATTTCTTTTTCAGTTGCTTCCTTTTGTTCAACTTCTTTTTGGGAAACTTCCTATCCTTTTTCTTCCACTATGGCTATTGTTGTTTTTTATTCTGGATTAGTTTTAGCCTTCGATTTAGCCTTGTAAGGCTTCCTCTTCTTTTCAACGACTTTGTTCTTTTTCTTTTGGAACTTTTATTTCTTCCTCCTCTTCTTGTCTGCTATTGTTTCATCCTCCTCAGCCAATCCTGACTGCACAGATGTAGTCGCAACATATTTCCTTGTTGCTTCCTATTCTTCTTATTTCCTTTTGGCCTCCTCCTTCCTTTTCTTCATCGATAATCCTTCCAATAGGTTTACCATGTCTTTTGAAAATTAATTCATCGTAATTCCTCTCACTGAAATGTAATTCTTCTTCCTCC
>ML822545.1:68993-89657 GCA_009831015.1 Picea engelmannii | reverse complement strand
TTTTTTGTGTATTGTGAAGATTATGTTGGATATTTTACTGTTATTCTGCCATTTCTAGCATTTTATTTTTGTTCTGCATATTTTATATGTCTGGTATCTTGCAAACACCTTCGACCGCTTCAGCCATAGATTCCTCCTTCTTCTGTCGTTTTCTCCTTTTCTTCTTAGCGGTTGGCTTGTTGATGACTAAATCCTTTATAGTGGGATTCAACCTGCCTTCCAATCACGAGTATATATCCAGCTCTGTGTGGAACTTAGTTGCTAAAATTTGTGCAAGGACCCTTTCCTCCTTACTCGCAGGAAAGTCTAGCATGTTTCTCGAATAACCAATCTCACTCGACTTAGCCTTGTTCATGTATCTTAGGTTGGGGATACCGAAATGTGTCTTTACGGAGAGCAAGAAGTCGAACAGTTTGGAGATTACTTCGGTTATGGATATGCAGATATCTTTATACTTGGGGAACGGTAATTATAGAGCTCAATTTATGAAGCGTATATGGATTACGTACAAGATCGTTGGGTTTCCATGCTTGGCCAATCCATTTTGAATGATTATATTTTGAGTTCGTTACATGTCAGCGTTCATCTGATGTCACATGGCTGCCAAGTACCAAACGAGTGAAGAAGTGTGATCTAACTAGCCGTCACCCACTCCATGAGTGGTGGATTTGACATATTGAGGCACATGATACGATGTCTTGGTGAAAGTGGTTTCGGAAAATCACCTTCTTACTCAAGTGTATCTCTGAAGGCACTGTGCGTCAGTGTTTTCGAGACTTGGATATTATCTAGAATTTCCATGGTGATAACACCGGGAAATCAGGAGAGATAATTTTGATGTGTATATAGGATCAAAAGGTGCTTATTCCCATGATTTTTTGAAATTTAGCCTGATATGTTGCGATTGACACACGTTTTGCAGAATTAACAACAACTCAATCAAATCAGACCAATGCAGAGTCCATAAAAATGGAAGAAGCACAAGGGAATTACAGTCAGCAAAATGAGAGCAGAGGGGTGGATTTCCATTTGGGCATGGAAGGAACGAACTCCAACAGATATGGAGAAGAAAGGAATGAAGATATGAATATGGTTGAGACCATTAAGAATTTGTAGAAGGATGTCCAAATCCATAAAGCTGATAATGAAAGGCTTATGAAAACCAAAGAGCAACAAGATGAATTCAACATGAAGCTATTGGAAGTTTTGAATATAATAGAACAAAAATTGGTTAAGGAGAGTGACTCAAGTAAATCTGAGAGTCACAAATCTTTAGAGGAGAAAGGAAAAGTAAAAAGTTCTAGTAGACATCACCATCATTCCCAAACACATTCCAATAAGAGAGCAGGAAACAACTCCAGCCTATCCCCTGTGAGAAGGTATAAGAGATCTGGGGTGGATGAGCTGGGAGGATAAATGAACAAAATCAAACCTCCTACATTTGATGGTGAGCACAAAAAGGATGAAGATGAAGAAACATGGTTTCTAGGCATGAGGAAATATTTTCAATTGCATAATTATTCTTCTCATGCAGAACGTAGAATATCTATCTATCAACTCAAAGGAAAGGCCTCCATGTGGTGGGATCAACTTGTGCAGGTGCAACACATTGTAGAGAAAAGTGTTACTTGGAAGTAATTCAAGAAGTATTTTGAGAAGAAGTAATTAACTAAAATGTACTATGACAAGAAAATGAAAGAGTTCTTTGAACTTAATCTGTGAAGTATGACCATAGATGAATATGAGAGAAGGTTTCTGGAGCTGCTGAAGTATGTCTCTTTCATCAAGGATGAGACAGTCAATATTAAAAGGTATTTAAGTGGATTTCCATCGTTCATCAGTGACAAAATACAATATGACGATCCCAAGAAATTAGAAGAGACCATACAGAGAGATAAATGTTTATATGATCAGTAGAAAGCAAAGCCATCTTTCCAAAAGGCTTGGGAAGACAATAATAAATTCAAGATGGATCAGAGGAAGAAGGGAGATAAGCCACCGTTCTTCATAAATAATCCACAAGAGTAGAAAATGCATAAAGAACCCAGAGTGATTGACACAGGAAGTCAAGGGCCAAGACATCCACCTATGCAATGTTGGGGTTGTAAAGGGGACCATAGGTTCAGAGATTGTCCTCGCAGAGGTGAAAAAATTAGGGATGTTCACAATGTACAATGGGTTGAGACAGTAGAGGACATGGGAAGATATGTGCCAAGGATTTATGCAACCCTAGACAACAAGAAAGCAGAGTATCAATCCCACATGATTGAAGTGGAAGGTATGATCAACAACCAAACCCTTGCTATTTTAATTGATTCAGGAGCTAGTCATAGTTATATAGACCCTAAGATGGTGGAAAGTTTGCAATTGCCAAGAAGCAAGAATGGGAAATCTTGGTTGGTGTAATTGGCTACATGATCCAGGAGAAAAGTTAATGAGATGGTTAAGTCATACCTCATAGACATGAATGGACTGAACACCAAGGCGGATTTGAACATCTTGCCTTTAGGTTCCTATGACTGTCTAATTGGGATGGATTGGTTGGACCAACATCACACTTTCTTAGATTGTCACAATAAAGAATTTAATTACCTGGGTGAAGAACATAAACTAAGGAAGGTACAAGGAATTCCCAGGGCAATAACCATTAGAGAAATTTCAGCATTGTAGCTGAAGAAATGTTACAGAAAAGGATGTAAAATATTTTTGGCTCATTTGGAAGAGACACCTAAAGATAAGGTGACAAATTTGGAAAATTATGTAGTACTGGAAGATTTTGAGGATGTGTTCAAGGAGGTACCTGGACTACCCCCAAGGAGAGACATTGATTTCTCTATAAATTTGATGCCTGGAGTAGTGCCAATATCAAAGACTCCTTACAGAATGAGTACACCAACATTGAAGGAGTTGATTGAAGAACTTCTGAAGAAGGGGTATATATGCCCAAGCGTGTCACCTTGGGGTGTCCCAGTCTTGTTTGTGAGAAATAAGGATGGAACACTAAGTTTTTTCATTGACTTCAGACAGTTGAATAAAGTGATTGTTAAGAACAAGTAGCCTCTACCAAGGATTGATGACCTCTTTGATCAATTGAAGGATGCAAAGATATTTTCAAAGATACATCTCAGATCAGGATACCATCAGGTAAGAATTAAAGAAGAATATATTAGCAACACCATCTTCAGAACAAGGTATGGTCATTATGAGTTCACAATGGCACCATTTGGGTTGTCAAATGCACCAGTTGTTTTCATGTGCTTAATGAATGGTGTTTTCTAAGAGTATTTGGACAAGTTTTTCATTGTCTTTTTGTATAGAATTCTTATTTATTCCAAGTCATAGGAAGAGAATGAACATCATTTGAGGATGGTGTTGCAATTATTAAGGGAACGACAGTTATATGCCAAATTGAGCAAGTTCTCATTTTATCAAAAACAGATTCATTATTTGGGGCATATCATTTCAAAGGATGGGATAGCAGTGGATCCTGATAAGATAAAGACCATTAGAGAATGGTCATCACCGAATAATGTGACAAAGGTGAGATCATTCATGGGTCTTGCAGGTTAATATAGAAGATTTATTGAAGGATTCACAAAGATTGCACATCCAATCACTTCCTTGCAAAGAAAGGGAGTGAAGTTTCAGTGGACACTAGATTGTGAAAGAAGTTTCCAACACTTGAAACAATTATTGACAAGTGCTCCAATATTAAGGATCACAAACCCAGAAGAAGACTTCATCGTATGCACTGATGCATGTAATGAAGAACTTGGTGGAGTCCTCAATAAAAATGGGTTTGTCATATGTTACAAATCAAGGAAGTTGAAGGATCATGAAAGAATCTATGCCACTCATGATTTGGAGTTGGCAGCCATAGTGCATGCCTTGAGGGAATGGAGACACTACCTCATGGGAAAGAGGTTTGAGCTAAGAACATACCACAATGGTCTGAAATGTTTATTTGATCAGCCAAATCTAAATGCTAGACAAAGCAGATGGTTAGAATTTCTAAGAGAATATGATTTTGATATAAATCATATCAAAGGAAAGGAGAATAAAGTGGTTGATGCACTCAACAGGAAGGTGCATGAGTTACATACTTCATCTATTAGCATGTACCAAACTGATGTTAAAAGAAAAATTCTGGAGGCTACTAATGCAGATCTCCAGTACAGATAATTAGTAGAAATCCTACAATAGGGGAAGATACTTCAGAAGGTGGATGATTATAAGCTAGGAATAGATGGAATACTATTGCGTAAGAACAAGATTTTTGTTCCAAATGTCTAGGACTTGAAATGTATGATTTTGCATGAAATGCATAATGTTCCTTATGCATGGCACCCTGGATATCATAAAACCATGGTAGTGATCAAGAGCCATTGCTTTTGGCCAGGTATGAAGAAAGAGATCGTCGAGTACATCGCTAGATGTATGGAATGCTAGAAAGTGAAAGCTGAGAATAGACACCCAACATGGTTGCTGCAACCTTTAACCATTCCTAAATGGAAGTGGGAAGTGGTGACAATGTATTTTATTATGGGATTGCCTAGAACAAACAAGTTACATGATTCGATCATGGTGGTGGTGGACAAGCTTACAAAAGCTGCCCATTTTATTCCAATGAAAACTACGCACAAGGCAATAGAGGTTGTTGATATTTTCATAAAGGAAGTGGCACGATTGCATAGGATTCCTAAAAAAATTGTGTCCGACAGAGACCCGAAATTCACCTCGAATTTTTGGAAAGGATTGTTCAAAGGATTCAGAAAGAATCTGAACTGTAGTACAACTTATCATCCTGAGTCTGATGGATAGATAGAAAGAGTGAACAGGGTGATAGAAGATATACTGAGAATGTACGTGATGGACAAACCATCAAAATGGGAAGACTACCTACACTTGGTAGAATTCACGTACAACAATGGGTATTAGGCATCATTAAAGATGAGCCCATTTGAATCACTTTACGACAGAAAGTGCAATACTCCAGTGAGTTGGGATAATCTAGCTAATAGGACAGTAGTTGGGCCAAAGTTTCTTAGGGATATGGAGGACCAGATGACAAAAATTAAGAAGAATTTAAAATTTTCCCAAGACAAAGAGAAATTTTATGCCGATAAGAACAGAACCCATAGAGAATTCAAAGTGGGGGATCATGTTTTCTTGAAAGTGAAAGCTAACAGGAGTTCCCTGAAGTTGGGAAGATACACCAAGTTGGCAGCTAGATTTTGTGGGCCTTTTGAAATCCTGGAGAGGATTGGTCCAGTTTCTTATATGATTGCATTGTCTGCATATATGTCTGTTCATAATGTCTTCCATGTATCATTGCTAAAGAAATATATACCCGATGCTAATTATGTTATTGATTGGAATGTGATTCAGGTGGAGCAAGAAGGCGCTTTTCAAGTGCATCCGGTGTGCATTTTGGACCGGAAAGTCAAGCAGCTCTGGATTCAAGCCATAGGGCTTGTAAATATTCAATGGAATTGGTACAGTCCTGAGGATGCTACTTGGGAGCATGAAGATGCAATGTGGACAAAATGCCTGCATCTTTTTGAAGATTTTTGAAAACTCTATTATATATATGGGTGTATGATGCACTAAAGACAGTGCATAAATAAGGGGAGGGGATTGTAATATCCCTTGACCGAATCCAATTTAAAATGTAATGTAAATATACTTAAGATGGTGAGCTATTTTGACCTCATTTGGTAATGCACATCATGTGGCATAGTGCACGCATGAAATGCATGAAATGCACAATAAAATGACGTAATATGAACATCAGAGGATACTGCGTGCAGTAACTAAGGTGCACGTAGTATGGAGGACAATGAGCCTCGTGTATATGATATGTATTATAGGCTGGTGAGACGGTTATTATAAGCTGAGATGCTGTTTTGGTATTAGGCCAGAATTCCTATATGTCAAGGGACAATGTGCCTACTTTGTACATGACTCATGATTTATATAAATACATCGTTGTGCACAGACCGACCACAATAAAAGAGATGGGGGACTGAACTTCACCAGTTAGGGAAGGGAGGGCCAAAAAGTCAAGGGAATATTATATTGATATTCCTAAAATGTAAAGTATGGATAATTATTTTATCTTAAGTTCTAAAGTTGAAGACAAATGGACCAAAGTAACTTCCATGTGACAAGTGTCAAGTTGGGGACATGAATTCATATCATGGGGGACTTATCTCATTTGGGTGATCTTTTCCATTGGGGGGGGGGGATTTTTCCATACCAGAGCCTGACCGTTATTCTCACCATCACTTTTCACGAAGAGTTCACAGTGATTCCTGTACACACTCAGTTATCTAGTCAATGATTCCATGACCATTTTTACTCATGCATTCTGCTATCCTTGAGATAACCATTTAACCATTCTGGAGCCTGTTCCCATACCTACTTTTGGTTGGCGTACTTGGTTAGCTTGGAGAAGGATTGAAGAAGCGGGTTGTCAGGCCCATGAGCAGTTCTCTGAGAGAGAGAATTGTTGGGGATTGATTCACGAAGGTGTTAAACTGCAGCTACAACACTCTGAGAATTCTGGTCCAGCCTGTTGTTGAAGCCCTAGAAGGTAAGTGGGGAAGCCAAGGGACTGTTGAGTAGAGAAGGGGCACACTTGCTTGGGTGGGACAAGCATGTGGGGAATGAGAGGCTGTAGGCTATTAGTTGAGTGAGCAACTAAGACAGAGTCTTCCATGTTGTCCTCGAGCCTTAGCCTGGATAGGATCCCTTTACCCTGGGTGGAGTTCAGTCCCAGCTCAGGGGTGACTCACTGTTGAGAGTGATGAATAGTGTATTCTATGGTTGGGAGGTTCGTGACGGTCTGTAAGTAGTTGGTGACAGTATTTCTAAGATAAGTACCAATTGTATGATAAAATGATATGTTGTTTTGTTATTTACATGCCTATGTTATGATTTTAGCATATATGTGACTATGATTTCTTGTGTTCTTATGGGTAATTTCCTGTAAATGCTGCATATATGTGGTTACTATTATTTCCATATAAAATTTGTATGTCACAGAAAGAAAATTGTTGTTTAACTTTAAATCTTCTGCTAGAATGTTGTATGTATATGTTTTAGATGCATGCAGTTTAAAGAGTAAATATAGGTGGCATAACTCATTTGATTACTAAGAATGTTACCGTCTGGTGTCAGAGCATGAGTGGTTTCTCTCGAGTGGCACTCTCTTGCCTGAGGTTGGCCGAGGGAACGTTACAGGTCAACTTCCTGGATCTTCGAGACACCTGGAAAATATAAGAGAACTGAAGGTGGCTTTTGTCCATATATCACTTCAAAAGGACTCATGCGGGTAGATATATGGTATGACGTGTCGTACCACCATTCATCTAGTGGTAACCATTGAGCCTATTGATTTCACCTTTCCGATGAAAAACACCCCAAATATGTTTCCAAACACTTGTTGACAAATTTAGTTTGACCATCATTCTGGGGATGATAAGTTGTGCTGAGATGCAATTAGGTGCCTTGTAGCTTGAGAATTTCTTGCCAAAAATTGTTGGTGAAAGGTGGGTTGCGATAAGAAACAATAGAATGAGGCATGACATGAATATTGAAGACCCGATCCATGAAAAGTTGAGTCACAATGGATTTTGTAAATGCGTGTTAAAGAGAATAGAAATGATCATACTTGTAAATACGATCAACTACCACCATGATGATTGATTTATTGCCCGATTTAGGTAAGCCTACAATAAAATCCATAGATATATCCTGCCAAATGGTAGGTGGAATTGGAAGTGGTTGTAGTGTGCCAGGAGATTTGACTATTTCTCCCTTGTTTCTTTGACACACATCACATTCAACCACAAAATTATGAACATCRTGTTTCATACCATCCAAGCAAAAATAAAATTTGACCCGTTCATAGGTTTTGGTAAACCCAGAGTGCCCAATTGTGGGTGTAGCATGAATCTCAAAAAGTATCATGGATTTAATTTTTCATTTTTTAATTAAATACAAATGACTTTTGTATCGAAGCTCATCATTGAGCCAAGATTACCCTGGGGAAACTAGAGAATTGGACTACAATTTTTGTATCAGACGCGAACTTTTGTGATCATGTAGCCATTCCTGGTGAATTGCTTGGAGCCAATATGGTACAATGGAGAGAGAAAAAAGGGACCCTTCATCTTCATATTTTCTAGAAAGTGCATCAGCAACCACATTGTCTTTTTCTTTTTTGTAAATGATCTCATGATCATATCCTAAGAGCTTAGTCACCCATTTGTGTTGCTCTAGGGAGAAAAGGCGTTGTTCCAGAAAATACTTGAGGCTTTGATGATCTATCTTAATTTGGAAGCATTGCTCCAATAGATAAGGGCGCCAAAGATCCATGACATGCAAAATAGCCAACATTTCCTTTTCATAGATTGATTTGCCCAAATTTTTCTTGAGCAATTGTTTGCTGGTAAAGGCCAAAGGCCGACTCTCTTGAATAAGGATATCACCAATTCCTTTCCTAGAAGCATCACATTCGAGGGAAAAGCTCTTTGTCAAATCAAGAAGGGCCATGATTGGAGTGGTGCACATGGCCATCTTCAAGGTTTGAAAATCCTGAGAAACTGTTGGAGTCCAAGTGAAAGAATTATTTTTAAGGAGTGCAGTGAGAGGTGTCGCAATCTTTCGATAATTCTTAACAAAATTGTGATAATAACCCATTAAATCCATAAATCCATGCAAGCTTTTCAGATTCTTTGGGTGAGGACAATATTGCATAGCTTCAATTTTTTTAGGATCCACCCTGACGTCGACCTTGCTAACAAGATGACCCAAGTACTCGACCTCTGAGGTGCCAAAAGTACATTTAGATTGTTTGAGGAAAATTTGGTGTTGAGAGAGGAGAAGGAGAAATCTATCCACATGAGAAATATGGGCTATCCATTTTTTACTATAGATCAGGATATCATCAAAGAAAACTATATCAAAATGACGGAGAAAATGATGGAAGACCTGATTCATGAGGCTTTGGAAAGTGGAGGGAGCATTACACAGGCCAAAGGGAATGACCAAAAACTCATAGTGGCCCTCATGAGTTCTAAATACAGTCTTAGGAATGTCTTCCTCTTTCATATGGATCTGGTGGTAGCCAGAACAAAGATCAAGTTTAGTAAAGAACTAGGCACCACTCAATTCACCCAAGAGGTCATAAATGACAGGGATAAGAAATTGGTCCTTAAGGGTGAGTTTTTTGAGGGCACAAAAGTTAGGAAACATGCACAAAGAACCTTTTTTATTAAGGACCATGACCACATGAGAAGAGTAGGGGATCATACTAGGGCGGATAACACCTGCGTTGAGCAGTTCTTGAACAATTTTCTCAATTTCATTTTTTTGGGAAAAGGGGTGACAATAGGGGCGGATATTGGGAGGAAGGTTGCCTAGAACAAGGGGAATGGAATGATCATGAACACCACGGAAAGGAGGGAGTCCCTGGGGAGTGGAAAAAACCACTTGATGTTTAGAGAGGATGGATTGAAGGTCCTGCGGCACAAAGGGTGTCTCAGTTTCTTATATGGAATGGAGTTGGGAAATAATGCCAGAATTATCTTTTTTGAGTAGATTTTCCATGTGATGGGAACTAATGATCTCTGGGGAACCAACAATGATTCCTTGGAACTTATATGGTTGGCCCTCATGGTCAAATTGCATGGTTAATTCCTTAAAATCCATGAGAATGGGACCCAAAGCCCTTAGTCATTCTGCACCCAACACAATGTCACAACCTCCCATATTGATAGCAAACATATGAGATTTCAAGTGGTATTCACCAATTTAGAGACACACATTTTCACAACACCATCCACATTTCATGGACCCTCCATTGGCAATCATGATTTGAAAATTATTGACTGCCCATATATAGCCATTAGTTTCTTGGGAAATGTGGAGATGAATAAAATTAAGGGTGCTTCCACTATCAACAAGAATGATGACATTAATATGCTTGATTTAACCAATTAGCTTGAGGGTTTGGGGAGTAGAGAAGCCAGTGAGAACATTTATGGAAATGACTGCTTCTACTTCGGGAGGGTCTGAGGGAGGGTTTATGTTAATGGGTTCAGGTGACACAGACACAAGGGGAGCCTCAACATCCTCTTCTGAAACATCCTCCGAGATGGGCATAAAAATATTTTGTTCCTTACACTTGTGTCCTGAAAAATATTTGTCATCACAATTATAACAAAGGCCTTTGAGTTGGCATTCAACCATTTCAGCCCTGGTCAATTTATGGATCTTTAGTGGAGTATAAGGAGGAGTGGGAGTTACTGGTTTAGTGCGAGGAATAAAGGAGTTTTTTTTTTTATAAGAGACAACTTGTTGTGCTTCCTTAGCTCTTTTAGTAGCATCCACCCAACTATGTGGTCGATCCACGAGGACATGGGCACAAATATCATCCTTGAGGCCACTGATAAAACATTCTAAGAAAATATCAACAGACATGCCCTATGTACAAAAATTCAATCGCTCAAAATTAGCTATAAAGTCTTCCACTCTGCCAGATTGCTTCAAATTTGTCAAATGGACTAAATGATTGGTGTCAGTGTCAAAGAATTCATAAAGCTCTGCGAAAAAGTGTTTCCAAGCCACATACCCTTGGCATACATTTTTTCTCCATTTCCACCATTTCCAACGTTCTTGATCTAGATGGAGAACACCATACCGGAGTTTGGCCAACTCATCCATAATGCCATACAAAGAGAAATAATATTCCATTTGAGTTACCCAGCCAGTGGGATCCGAGCCATCAAATTTGGTCACATCCACATGCAAAAGGTGCAGGTCACGCTGAAACTGATGGGGCTGAAAATTATGGGAATGAGAGGAAGTTTCACCTTTGGTATGCAAAGGTGGGTCAGATAAAGGAAGATCTGTAGGGATATGCATCTTGGTGTAGATCATCGTAGTGACTGATTCAATCTGGATAGTCATGTCTTGTTTGAGGTATTGTTTGAGTTCCATGATTGATGCAACAATTGAGGTAGCTATGGAGGAGTGATTTTTTTGATTGATGGAGACAATATTGGCACTGAGTTGTTGCAGTTCTTCTTGTTGGGCTTCTATGAAATTAGAGTGCAGGGTATTGAAGTGAGCTTCCAAGTCTTGGGTACGGGTATGGGCCATGATGACGAGGGATCACGAAAAGGGGCGGGTGGGACTTCCTTGTGAGTGAGCTTTACTGAAATAAAATGGGCAGCTTTAGTAAGCTTATCCACCACTACCATGATAGAATCATGTTGCTTGTTTGTTCTGGGTAGTTTGGTGATGAAATCCATTGTTACAACTTCCCATTTCCACTAAGGAATGGGTAATGGTTGTAGCAAACCAATTGGGTGTCTATGCTTATCCTTTACCTTTTGACACTCCAAACATTTGGAAATAAAATCAACAACTTCTTTCTTCATTCCTGACCAATAATATTGGCCCTTGACAATTGCAATAGTTTTTTGATAAAATGGGTTCCCAACATAAGGTACATTATGAATTTATCTCAATATCATATTTTTCAATTCCTGTGAGTTTGGTACATAAATTCTACCCCTGTACGTGAGAATTTCATCATTTTCTAGCTTATAGTCTTCAATTTTCTGCTGCAAAATACCTTCATGTAATTTTGCCACAAATTCCTTGTATTGCAAATCTGATTTTCCAGCCTCCAAAATTCTATATTTAAAATATGATTGGTACATGCTAATGGTTGTAGAGTGCAACCCATTCACTCTTATATTGAATGCATCAGACACTTTGTTCTCTTTCCCTTTGATATGTTTTATATCAAAGTCATATTCATTGAGAAATTCTAACCACCTACTTTTCCTAGCATTTAGAGTTGGTTAATCAAAAAAATATTTCAAGCCATTATGGTCTGTCATCAACTCAAACCTTTTCCCCAAGAGGTAGTGCCTCCACTTCCTCAAGCCATGCACTATGGCTTCCAACTCCAAATCATGAGTGGCATAGTGCCTTTCATGTTCCTTCAACTTCCTTGATTCATAACATACAACAAACCCATTTTGACTAAATACTCCACCAAGTCCTTCTTTACATGCATCTATGCATTCAATGAAGTCTTCATTTCGATATGCAATCCTTAAAATTGGAGAATGTCTTAATAATTTCTTCAAGTGTTGGAAACTCTTTTCACAATCCAATGTCCATTAAAACTTCACCCCCTTATTTTGCAAGGAAGTGATTGGGTGTGCAATCTTTGAGAATCCTTCAATAAATCTCCTATAGTATCCTGCAAGGCCCATGAATGATCTGACCTCTGTCACATTATTTGGCGTTGAACATCCTCTAATGGATTCTATCTTCTCAGGATTCACTCCTATCCCTTCCTCTGAAATAATATGCCCCAAATAATGAATTTTCTTTTGAAAAAATGAGCACTTGCTCAATTTGGAATACAACGGATGCTCCCTTAATACTTGTAATACCATCCTCAAGTTTTGTTCATGCTCTTCTTACGATTTAGAATATATAACACTGTCATCTAAAAATACGATGAAAAACGTATCTAAGTATTCTATGACAATACCATTCATTAAACACATGAAGACAGTTGGTGCATTTGATAACCCAAATGGCACCACTGTGAACTCATAATGACCATACCTTATTTTGAAAGAAGTATTACTCATCTCTTCTTCTTTAATTCTTACTTGATGATAACCTAACCTAATATCAATCTTAGAGAATATTTTTTCATCCTTCAACTGATCAAAGAGGTCATCGATCCTTAGAAAATGATACATATTCTTCACAGTTACCTTGTTCAACTGCCTAAAGTCAATCTAAAGTATCAGTGTTCCATCCTTTTTCTTCACAAATAAAAATGGGGCACCCCAAGGTGACACACTTGGGCATATATACCCCTTATTCAGGAGCTCTTCAAGTTTCATTTGCAACTCCTTCAATTCTGGTGTACTCATCTTGTAGGGAGTCTTGGATATTGGAACTGCTCCAAGCATCAAATTTATAGAGAAATCAATGTCTCTTTTAGGGGGTAATCCTCATATTTCCTTATATACCTCTTCAAACTCTTTTATGACTGCATAATCTTCAATATTTGGCACTCTATATTTAGGTGTTTCTTCCATATGAGCTACAAATAATTGATTTCTGTAACATTTCTTCAGCTACAATGCTGAAATTTCTTTGATGTTTGCTTCCTTAGGAATTCCCTGCACTTTCCATAGGTTCCCTTCCTCATCCAAGCAAGTAAATTCTTATTATGATAGTCTAGGATAACATGATTTTGGTGCAACCAATCCATCCCAATTAGACAGTCATAGGAACCTAAAGGCAATATGTTCAAATATGCCCTAATGTTCAGTCCATTCATGTCCATAGGACATGACTTAACCATCTCATTAACTTTTATTTTGGCTCTGGTAGCCAGTTGCACCAACCAATATTTTTCATGCTTACTTCTTGGCAAATGCAAACTTTCCACCATCTTAGGATCTATATAACTATGACTAGCACCTGAATCAATTAAAATAGTAATGGTTTGGTTTTTTATCATACCTACCACTTCAATCATATGTGATTGATACTTTGTTTGCTTGTTTTCTATGGCTACATAGATCCTTGGTACACTTTTTCCCATGTCTTACATTGTTTCATCTTGTTGTACATTGTGAACACTTCTCACTTTTTCACCTATGTGAGGACAATATCTAAACATATGATCTCCTTTACAACCCCAACAATGAATAGGTGGCTTCCTTGGCCTTCGCCCCCCTGTCTCAATCATTCTGGGTTCTCTAGACATTGGTTGTCCCCGAGGACTATTTATGAAGAATGGTCTCTTAGTCCCCTTCTTCCTCTGATCCATCTTGAATTTCTTCTTGTCTTCCCAAGATTTTTGGAAAGTTGGCCTTGCTTTTTGTTGATCATATAGGAATTTAGCTTGCCTTATGGTCTCCTCCAATGTTTTGGGATCATCATATTGTATTTTGTCAGTGATGAATAATGGAAATCCACGCAAATGCCTTCGAATCTTAATTGTCTCATCCTTTATGAAAGAAAAATATTTCAACAGTTCTAAAAACCTTCTTTCATATTCATATATGGTCATACTCCCAAGTTTGAGTTCAAAGAACTCTTTCATTTTCTTTTCATAGTATCTCTTAGTCAAATATTTCTTTTCAAAATACTTCTTAAATTCCCTCCAAGTAACATTTTTCTCTTTAATGTGATGCACCTACACAAGTTGATCCCACCACACATATGTCTTTCCCTTGAGTTGATAGATGAAAATTATTCCTTCTGCATGAGAAGAATAATTATGTAATTGAAAATACTTTCTCATGCCCAACAACCATGTCTCTTCATCTCCATCTTTCTTGTGCTCACCATCAAATGTAGGAGGTTTGATTTTGTTCATTTCTCCTCATAGCTCATCCACCCCAGACCTCTTATGATTCCTGACAGGGGATGGACTTGAGTTGCTATGTTATCTCTTATTGGAATGCCTCGGGGAGTGATGATGATGTATGCTAACACTTCTTGTTTTTCTTTTCTCCAAGTTTCACCTCTTTCTGGGTTCTGGGATGCTAGTTACAGCTTGCTGAAGTTCTAGGACAATTAGTGTTTTTGGTATGGAATGTTATAGGTACCTTCTTTGCCATCTTAAACATTTTTATCATGCCCAGGATTTTAATTAAGCTCTAGGACTATTTTATATGGTTCAATAGATTTCCATAGACTTATCATGTTCCTCAATCTCATTCCAGAGAAGAAAGTTATGGCCCTTCAAAGTTAGTTGGGTCTTAAAATTTACCCTCCATTATTTGTCCTATAATTTCCTCATAAAAGCTTCATTTGACGAACAATTTACACCATTAGAAAGATCTCTCTGGGCTCTCTCATTTGAGCTGTAGAGGCATAGTGTACCTTGGTACACTCTGTTCTCAGGGTTTTTGAGTATATAAAAACATTGTTTAGGGACTCAAAAACGCGTTGCAAAAAGATGACCTTCAAACAGTATAAAATGTCACATAAATTCATTGGTTTTCTGTTGTTGTACACCATCCAAATGACTTCACGTGAACAAATTTGAACATGTACACCCATATTTAGCATGCACAACAAAACCATAAGGTAGTGCATGCTCTGCACACCTATAACCAATGTGGATCACTTCTCTGTCACATCAATAACTCGTGAGCACTACTTTTGTGTCACGCGGCAATATCCACTGCGCACAATTTTGGTTCATGCACTAATACCTGTTACGCGCAATTTTTGTGTAGTGTGCTAATATTCTATGAGCATTTCACTCTATGCATTGCACCATGCCAAAGTTTAGTACACCCCCACCGTACACCAATACTTCACGTGCACCATTAATTAAATTGTCGCGCGACAGAATATACCCACATTGTCCACGCACCAACAAAATTCCTCTATGCTCTGTCAATAATGTGCACACCACGCCCACCATTCTCATGCGTGTGCATACCAAGTGCACCAATATTACGCATGCATCACTCAATCTGCATCGCGCAATGCTAAATTTTGTGTGCACACCTACACACCAATATTTTTCGTCCATTACCACTCTACACTATATAACGCCAAATTTAAGTGGGCACACCCAGGCACCATTATTTTTCGTGCATTGCCACTCTACACCGTGCAGCACAAAATTTAAGTGTGCACACTCGCATGCCAATATTTTCCGTGCATAGCCATGCACCCTTATTTTCCACACATCACAAGATTTTCACTATGCATCATGCATTTTTAGTGCACACACCTGCACAAATTCATTTGTATGCGCATCAATTCCTTGTGAATTCTTTTGTAGAAATTGAGGCTTTTGCCAAACATGTATCCCAATTTCCACCATAGACATTCTGCAACTGTGAAATTTGTTCAATTTCACCTAGATAACACCAATTCAACCTCTGCAACAACAAATCGTTGTTGGTTGACATTACTAGAACGAATTTTTCCCAAACAAAACTCACGAATTGAGAATTTTAATCAACTAATCTCACTCCATCTATCATGGCTTCCCTGTAACTTCAAATTTGACCAATTACAGGTCTGAATTTTCTAGAATAGATATTAAATTAAGAATATCTCACCACTTGGCCAAATTTCTCAATTTTCCCATGAATTTAACAACAAAAATTGGGGCTTTTCCCCAATTCCATGCAATTGCTTCTACTTTTTACCATGGACGCTATGTAACTTGAAATTTGGCCACTTCGAAATAATTCTCTGTGAAATTTCACTTCAACTCAACTTGCTCGACCCATCGAGGCTCAGTGTTGAAAATTGGAGCTCTGATACCATATTGTAACATCCACAACTTATAAACACTTGGCTCACCAACATATAAACATTATCAAACATCATTACAATTCAACAGGGGCTCAACCTTGGGGTATTTCACTTCTCCTTTGTGAACACCCCTCGGCTCAGACTCGATAAGGCATCAATTAGAGGCCACATTTTCAAGAAATTCTCCTCGTCTCCACACTATAAGATGTTAAGATGCCATCAAGGGACAAGCATATGCCATCACCCTGACAAAGTGATGGGACTCTTCACCAAGTTCATATTCTACCTACAACCCCAGGGGGATTCATTCACATGGGGATCTATATTTGACTTTGTGCTTGTGGGTTACAACCTGGTTATTTTTCACGGAGCATTTCAATTACATGTAATACAAATGGCATATGTCCCATAATTGGAGCTTGTATTTTTTTATATTCAGGAAGAGAGAGTGTAGGGTGCTAGCAATATGATCATCAAGCAACATCTATTGTCCTTGAGTGCCAATCGTGTAAAGAACATGCAAAGGGAAGTAATTGAGTTGATTCCTTCCTTCACATATGAAGATCCTTTCCACTCCAATGTAGACTACATAAATTCCTTCAACCTCGTGCTTCAAGGCCTCCTTAAAAAAATGCATAGAAAGAAGATGAGACTAAACTGAATCAACCCATGTCCTTGATAACCCAAAGTAGTAAGGAGATCAATGAGAAAAGAAAGAGAAGACATGTGCGAGTTGTCTAAAATTGCACATAAAGCATGAAAATTGAAGATATATATATATATATATATATATATATATATATATATATATAACATTTTTCTAAATTTATATGATAAATTGAGAGGAATCATTGAACATTCAATGTTTATACAATGTCATATAAAATATGTGTCTATAATTTGCAAAATGAAATATTATCTACATATCAATATGAACTTTGACAATATAAAGTTGCATAAAAAAATGATGGTAGAGATACCATGAACTTTATCATTGTCACAACATTCATTCTTTAACTTTTCTCCCCACTAACACTATACAAATGCATTAAAAAAATGATGATAAAGCTTCCATTCCCTAATTAGATAAGAGATGTCAAATAATTAGATCCATAATTGAATTTAACATTACCTAGAATTTAATAAATGCTTACTTAGAGTTAGTTGTTGGAATCATCAATGAACAATTCTAATTTTAGACATGGTCTATTTACACTTGCAAGATAGAACATGTTTTTTTATGATTTCCTTATACATAGCATAGTACATATTGATGGCAAATCATTATATAAACCAAAAGAAGGGAATAAAGACAATGTGGATTTTGCAGTGGGATTATATTTATTTACTAAAGGTTTAAAAGTTGATAGTTCAGAAATGAAAAGTAACGAATTGCAAGCTTTTCATACAAAAGTTAAGAGAGAAAATGCATAGCAATACAAGAGAGATTGTCTATGGGATCAAAAATTGGGATAGGCCTCCATTTAATGTCTGGGATTCAAATCTCTCTAGGTCATTCCATAGGTTCAAATATTTAGCTCTAAGAACATCTATCTGTTGAAATAGTGACAACAAATCCCCACACGATGTGGATCTAGATCCTATTATTCATCTTTTGGTTGAGATAAGGAAACCTAAGTTAGAATGTATAATTAATGAATTAGTTTCATTGTAACCGTGGGAGAATTGTTTAAATATGTGTGCTTGAGAGACAAATATTGAGCAAGGGGCTTCAATCCCTCTCGAGGCTGTTGGTTGTAATCTTCGATATATTGAAGAATAAGAATGTCATTTCCATTGTCCCGTGGTTGTTTCCCTCATGAGGTGAAGGAGGGTTTTACCACATAAACTATTGTCTCCTGTGTGATTGAATCTGTGTATGTTTCTTTCTTTGGTTTTCTATTATGGAATTAATATGTGGCTTTAAAAAATCCAACAAGTGGTATTAGAGAATTTCTGGTTGGATATCTGTGAGACCAGTAAATATCAAGTTTTTGAATTAAAATAGATGGCTTGTCAATCTCCAAATTTCCGCAGGTCTCTCCTCTCGAAGGTCGCGACGGCCACTAGCGCACACTTCATGCATGGGTAAAATTCAAGATTTCGACAGGCCAGCCATAACAGGAGGTGTGGCAACTCCACAGGTAATTTTTCACATTTCCGCAGAACAACCATGACAGGAGGTGTGGCGACTCCCAAATGTCGGCAGACCTCCCAAATGTCCACAAGCCAACCATGATGGGAGGTGCGGTGGCTCCTTAAAAATATTCGTGTATGGTCTTTTGAAAAAAGTTTAAATTATAAAAGGTTGACTTTTAAAGTTGAAGGGTCGTGAGGTGAATGTTAAAACATTCAAAAATGGTGGAGGAATTAAAATAAAAGTGAATATTTTATTAAAAGATTTTTTTATTATTAAAAGGGTCATGAGGCGAATGTTTAAAACCTTTTTTTATTATTAAAGGTGGAAGAATTAAAGGTGGAGGATTTACTTTGGAATTAAAGTAAAGGTGAATTTTAATTTCTTTTTAATAAAAGATGAGTAAAAGATGGAATTTTGATTTAGGTGGTAGAATTGACAACGAGATGGTAAATGTAAATGTAAATGACAACTATTTTTTCTTATGGAGTTGTATTTTTTGGTTACATGTAATTGGGCATATTGCTGTAAGACCTATTTAGGAATGCGTACCCCTGGTTCAATTAAGTTGCTTATGAAAAGTATAGACATAGATTTAGGTAGACTAAAGAAGGGTGGGGGGCATGAGTCATGAATTAAAACCTTGTACATAGGTCTACAGTTGTGGGTTTCGGGCCCATGATTATTGGTTGCATGTGGTATGGTGTCAATAGAATTGCATGTCATGGAGAATGTTTAAGGGATCAGTCATTTCATGCATGTCATGGAGCATGTCATGAAACTCCATTGTAAAGTGGCTTGGAGGTGAGTAGTGAAAAGCTCATTTGGCAGTCTTGGATGAATTTGGTCGAGGTTTCGAATACATTGTTTGAGGTGGAGCACTGAAGGTGCCCTAGTCAAAAAGTTGGGTCAATAGAAAGGTTGATGTGTTTAAGTATTGATAAGTTAAATCAAGGATTTGAGAACACATGTCAAAAAGTTGGGTCAATAGAAAGGTTGATGTGTTTAAGTATTGATAAGTTAAATCAAGGATTTGAGAACACATGATGGAGGCACGTTCATATTCCTTGGAATCTTGGAAATTATTGAAGGACATTTGGGGTCGAATGGCATATTTAGTAATGCCAAGTTGCAGCATGATTTGTGGTCAAAATAAGTTAAGTTTTATATGTACAATCGGTCACCATTAGTTGCAAAAAGTTGGAAGATTCTGGAAGAGGTATTTGAACATGTCTTCTCTTTTGATTACTCAATTTTTTTGAAATTGCTTGATTTTTATGTTCATGCTCTCATCAGCATTCTAAGTAGGATCCAGATCAAACAGATAGATCTTTGTTAGTTATAATGACAATGTCAAGGGATATAGATCGTCATTAACAGAGATAGTGTTTGATGGATTTCTTCTCAAATGAGACATAGTAAAAGATGAAAGGAATAAAGCATCACTGATAGCAGAAAAGGTATTTGGAAGGCATTGATTTCCATGAGATATTCTCGTGAGTTGTTAAGCTTTTCTCTATTCATGTAGCGTTCGCACTAGTTGCAGCTAGATGCTAAGACAAGTTTTTATGGAGATTTGTATGAGGAGATATGTATATCGAACAACCAAAAGGGTTTGTTCAGGATCGCAAAGAAAATTTGTTTGCTAGCTCAAGTAGTCATTGTATGGCCTAAAATGCGCATCAAGCATTGGTACAAGATGGGTTATTCCTTCATGGTGAGCGAAGTTTTATAATAAATGAATTTAACAATTGTGTTTATGGTACATTCATTATCTTGGTGTTTAGATTGTTGACGATATGTTTTTTGAAGTAAAAGGATGGTTAAGATCAGTAGGTTGTTGGCAAGGATGTTCTTGGTGAAGGATCAAGGAGCAGCAAAAACAAATCTTGGGCATGGAAATACATAGAGGCAGGAAAGATGGTAAGCTTTGGTTATCACAGCTGCAGTATAAGGAAAAAGATACTCAGGGAATTCGGCATGAATAATGTGAAACAAAAAAATATCCCTTTGGCTTTCCATTTGTTTTTCTTCAAGTGTATATCCTTGTAATATGGAAGAAAAGGTTATGTCTCATGTATTGTATGCTAGTTGGAAGTATAAAGTATGCAGTGGAAAGGTTTGATATGTTCAAGTATCAGACATTTCACAAGTAGTTGGTGTTGTTAGTGGTCACATGACAA
>ML822545.1:34638-61999 GCA_009831015.1 Picea engelmannii | reverse complement strand
TTTTTATATAAATCCTATTGCCTAATATTTTCTTCTTATTACTACAACTTTGTGGTAATTATGCCCTTACATATATAAATTCTGAAAAAGATTTGCAAAATGCATATTAATTTACAATACATAGAAATGAAAACAAATATTCATTTTATATATGAACAAGTATTGCATTGTACCACATTCACATTAATAGAGTCATTTTCATGCTACTCCTGTTACCAACCTGTACACTGTCTTGAAGATATTGTGTCTGTATTTTATATCTGAACAAGTATTGCATTGTACCACATTCACATTAATAGAGTCATTTTCATGCTACTCCTGTTACCAACCTGTACACTGTCTTGAAGATATTGTGTCTGTAGCCATAGTCTGGCTTCCATACTGTTTTGTTCACTTGATTTTGTAGCACTCCATATCAATTTCAAAAATCTTTTATCCATGTTTACTTATTATTTTCCCAAACTGTTACTGTTAAGTCCTTTCCAAATTGTTTATAGAGGCAATTTGAACGCTCCGTACTAGACCCTGAATATTTCAGATACAAGGAAGAAACGACTGATGTTGTTGGGTTTGGAAGTTTATTAATATCTACTGGTTTTGGTGTGGAACATTGAACTAACTGCCCACTCAAGAATGTTGTTGGTTTGAAAGCTTACTAATATCTACTAGTTTTGGTGTAATAAAAAACCTTAACAACACCACCAAAAAAAGATAGTTATACATGATGTCAAGGTTCAACATCATGAATATTTCCAATGGGCTTTCGACTCTGTAAAGCATGATGCAAATGCCATGATTTCCTCTCCCAACTAGTCACAAGGCAGGTTTAGTTTTGAATTATCTGTTAAAGGTGTAGACAGTCTGGTGGTTTTGAATTGTCTGTTAAAACTCCATCCGGTGTATGGTTTAAGTAGATCTAATGTGAAGAATATATGGTTTTTTAAAGGTGTAGACAGTCTGGTGGTTTTGAATTGTCTGTTAAAACTCCATCCGGTGTATGGTTTAAGTAGATCTAATGTGAAGAATATATGGTTTTTTAGATGTTTAAAAAAATATTATTGTTATTATCTGTTTAAATCATTCAACCGAATCCTAATCGAATGTTTTTAATATATTGTTAAGATATAAGCTGAGGATTTCTTACAATTTTGTTAGGATACAAGCCAAGGATTTTTGGTTATTAAATGAATGCCTCTGTATCTATTTGAGGGAATGCTTAAACTGTGCATAAATATTGAGAATTTAATAATTTGATTTGCTATGAACATTTGATTCAAAAATTAAGGTTACGGTTCTCTTCGGTTATGGTATTTACTCATATTGAATTCTGCGCTTCATCAATATGGATTCAGTTTCTGGGAAATACCTATTACAGTTTTTCTTAAATTTCTGAAGTTTTATTCAGTAGTATCGCTTTTGCGTAGAAAAGTAAAAACTCAATCTCAAAACTACTTTTCCTTCTCTTTTCTATTCGTGGTTAAATTATTTCATTTCCGAATAATTCAAATTGAGGGCATGCTTTCATTGCAGGATAAATCAGATTGAGGGCGCGAGGAAAATTAAAAAGTAAAACTCAAAGGTGCCGACAAATAAAATTATAAATAGACATTGGTATCCTACTGTGGGATTTTGATTCCAGGATTCCAAGATTTTAGTGTGAACTCAGATTTTGAAAAGAAAAATCAACTTTGGAGATTATACGGTTGTTATATCGGATTTCATGAATGCAATTGCAAATTTGACCCTTAATTGAGTTACAACTTTCAAGAAATAAAGAAATATATGGATCAGAAAACAGTCATAGGAATGCAAGGCAACGGTTATATGGATCGGAAAACACAGTCGTAGACAAAAAGGAAAAGAAAAAGGCTCAGTGGGTTTTCGAATTTCGAATTTTGTTGTTTCAACGTCTTCACCAACAAACCTAGCGATAACACAGTTTCGAACTTTGTTGTTTCAACGGCTTCACCAACAAACCTAGCGATAGCGCAGTTTCGAACTTTGTTGTTTCAACGCCTTCACCAACAAACCTACACAAATGTCTGATTGGTTCCAAGTATGGCGCTGGTAGCTTTGCATCAGTTAGCTTCATCAATATCTGTTGGCACCAGTCCATCTAAAGAAGCATTTCATTTTGTTAGCGTCCCTGGAACATACAATACAGTGAAAGGAAGCTTGCTTCAACGAATGCATTTTTAGAAATAACTGGAAGGAAAATCGGGTTTTCACGTCAATAGGTACTCAGGTCACATCATATTTGAGTAACGGGAAAGGAAATCGGGTTTTCACGTTAGTCAGGTCACACGTCATATTATTATAAGTCGCATGTTATATGAATAAATTTTATCTGATTTTATAATTTAAAAATTATTTTTCATCGGATCTTTGAACCTCGTAATTTTATATAATAAAATGATAATTGTAATTTCTAAAATAAGATTTATATAACAATATCAAATGATAATTGTAATTTCTAAAATAAGATTTATATAACAATATCAAATGATAATTGTAATTTTAAAATAAAATTTATATAGCTATATAAAATATTGGAATGTCAGATTTTATTTGGTTAATTCTATAGTTTTAAATATTAATAAATAAATAAAATGAGTTACATTTTAGATTTTTAAAAATAATCATTTTAAATCTTAGTAATAAAACTCAATTCCAAAACTGATTTAAAACCCAAATGGCAGTAGTCCGTGGATGAACAACGGTGTTGGAAATAGTTTAGTCACTATGTGAAATGAATACAAAATTTTGGATTTATAAATTTTAATAATTAAAATTTTCAATTTTTATATAATATAAAAATATTAAAACAATATTAATATTTTATATTAAATAATTAAATTTATTTATAAATAATTTAAAACTTTAAATATAGTAAACAAAAAAATATGAATACCATTGAAATATTTAAATTTTGATTTGAAAAATCATTAAAATAAATATATATTTAAAAACAAATATGTAATTAATAAGTTTCGTATATATATATATATATATATATTCAATCACTAAAATAAAAATAAAAAATATATATTTAAAAATAAATATGTAATTAATAAGTTTAATTAATATATATATATATATATATATAAATTAATATAAAAAAATCCACTTCAATATAGTGAATATTTGGTTAATAATCTTTAATTTAATTTTAAAAACTAGTATTTTAATAGGTAAAAAGGTAAATGATATGTCAAATTTCAACCCAATTGATAGGTTGTTCAAAAGCTTAATGGAACATAATGAAAAGGAAAAGAATGTTATATGAGTAACGACCTTAATGATCACGTTATTACTTTGAAAGATTTTTAAACTGAAACCAAAATATAGAAAAGGGAAAAAAGGTAAATGATAAGTCAAATTTCAACCCAAATTATAACTACCAAATTATATTGCCCAAAAATGATAGATGGTTAGAGAGTTTAATGAAATGGATGAACACAATGAAATGAAAAGGAAAAAATGTTATATCATTAACGACCTTAATGATCTCGTTATTATTTTTTGAATTTTTTTCAACTGAAACCAAAATTTATTATAAAGTGTTGTTTTCAACAAACTTGACCATTTGTGGCATGATATAGAAGGAATCATATATCATATTAAAATATTGATGCAGGTTGTAATAGTTGTAATAGAGCTAACTGCGTTTTAAATTTGTTTTTATGAGAAAATTTGGATAAATTGATTACATAACAAGATAAAAAAAAAACACATTTTTAGATTGGATTATGAGTTTTGAGTTGTGCTTTTTGTCAAAAGTGATTCTCCTCTTCAAGAAAAAAAAATTCTTCTTTATTATTATAGTCCAAAATTATTTTATTTTCGATGAATTAGTGCTTCTTTCTCCAATCCCAACATCCCTTCATCTAAAGGTTTTGGATGTTCTATTGTCTCCACTTCTTCCATGTGGTATGGAGGAGTAGTACAATCGGGCTCATACATGGGATAATCTAGGGCATGCAGTTCAACCTTGCTAACTATTTGATGTTCCTCTTAGCACCAACCCATCAGGTTGAATTACAATGGTAAGTCATGTTTCAAAACAAACTGTGCATAGAAAATATACTTTTTCATAATCTAACTTTTAAGACTAGGAAGAATTAAAACTATTTCAGCTAAATGTTAAAACTCTAATCATAAGTTAATTAGTTTACCTAACTGTTATACCATTACATGACAGTTATGGTCTTTTTGTATTATATATGTACGTCTATGTACATGATTATTTGTGCATTGATGAATATAGAGTATGTCTTTTCTGCTAGTATTTATTTATATCTGTTCATCATGGTTTCTTGATTGCTTGAGTTATTTCCATTATGTTTCTGTTGTTTTCTTCATTAGAATCTAACAGTGTGTTACGAGGGAAAAACTCTCTATGTCCAGGGTAAACCACAACAAAGAGGTATGACTGCAGAAAACTACTCAATTCCAACATATGCTATATAAACTAATGTGCAAGCAAGATAAGAAAGAAGCCTACCTCGTTCCGACGTTCGATGATGTTCCACTGTTGAGTACTTTGACCCAAAGCTTTGTACCTGCAACAAGTTCTCAACAAACAAGTAGAGAAAGTATACAGTGATAATATAAAGGGGTTAGCACATTAGATAGCATAATCCATTAATAAACATTACAAATATGCCCATGGATAATAATCATATATTTGCATGATACCGATTAGGCGGGAAATGAGTATTTATATTAATAAATGATCAACAGAAGTGAAAACATTACAAACTTCTGTGTCGACACGGTTCGAAACCAAGAAACCAAGTTCCTTCCAACTAGGCCTCCACCACTTCAATCCTCCACCAAAGTCAAGCTCATAGAAAAGAGACAGTGAGGTTCTCTCAATAATAGGGAAAGAGCTTGGGGGTTGAACACTGTGTTCAGACTTGAGAGACAAAGGGATGCAAACTCAATATGAATTAATTTCTCCAGAGTAACTTTGCTCTCAAAGTTGAAGGCTTTCTCCTCTTTTCCAAAGCTTGGAATTGTGCTCTTATAGCCTTCAAAATGCAACTGAAGGGCTGAGTGAGAACGTTTCCAGTATGTGGAAGGCCAAGGATCAGAGATCTCCTGTCGTGACATGGAAACCCGACTTCATTTTTTTATTTTCTGGCACAAATCTCGATGTACACGGGCTGTAGTGGAGCAGCCTGCGTAGACGCATGTTGTATAGTAGATAGGGTGCATATATGTGGAAAATATGTATTTTTATCTCTAGATTCATCAAAAAGGGATGACAAGTATGCATAGGGAAATGGAAAAAGGCCCTCTGTGCAAGATAGAAATGGTGAAGAAAATCTTTCTATAACATATGCCCCCTAATGTGTGAGATCAAAGGAGTATCTACGATGGCCAAAATACATTATAAATAACCCAAAAGTGGAGTGGTGTAAACCTGGCTGGAAAGACTAGTTGTTCATTACATTCTGTGTTGACTTTACATACATGGCTGCCAATAGAATACAATGCAAATCCATGTGGAAAATATACAAAATAAGTGTTCGTGTCCATGAATAGGCAAATAGAAATGCGGTTATATGCCAAAAGTTGTCATAATCATGAACAAGGCCTGGTAGAACCAGTCTCAAAACCAATCTGAAGATATTTGTATACGATGGAGTATAATTTGATGTCCCGTGATTACTTTAGTCAAATAGGTGATGGTCCAATGAAAACAAAGCAACGACTCAGGAAAGTTGCGGCCACATAGTGATGTCTTCGAGTCTTCTACACATCCGCCAAAGGTGCAAGTCTACATCATGTGAATAAAGGAGTTGAGGTCAAACACAATGAGACATCATTTGATTACTGGTCATTGAGGTATACTACTAACAAATGCAAGACAACCTACCAATAATGAAAGTAGGTATCAAGGCACCAAGCACATTCCTACAAGTGTGAATAAAGGAGTCGATGTCGAACACCTAAGGAATCCATTGATCAGGAGACATTGATGTATTCCCATCTGTCAATGGTGAGAGAGTCTATTGGCGTGAATTTGGTAAGACCAGGGTCCTTCCCAAGTTACCAACAAAAGGTTCCGTGTAGTCTAGAGCGTCGGCATTTTCATCTCCTCTGAAGAGAATAAGTCGCACCAGAAGCGCTTCTAAGACAGATAGATAGGGAAGGGTACGAAAAATACTAAGGAGGATCCATAGATCGTTCAGAACTCATTCATGATCTTGCGCAAGAGGCAACATCAGATCTGGAATATCTAGCCGCAAGAATTAAACCTACTTATGTTATGAACAATGATTAACCATAGAACCATCAGACATAACTCATAATCATAAAGGAACAATGTAATGCATAAGTAAACATACAAAGACACATCATATTTTGAAATTTTGGTTCTCCTTCATATTAGCTTCCAGATCTTTCCTTCATTACAGACTCATAACTACATAGAAATGTTTAGTACATACTCTGGGTTGTCTCTTACATCGAATTTCAATAGCTAATCCCAAAACCTTGGATGACTCTGATAAACATGATAGTAGCCCAATACATCAACTCGACTCTCAACCAACCAATGGATTGGTTGAACAATAACAACATCCTGATATACCAACTCGATTCCAACCCTCTTACAATTATATTTAGCCCTATATATAGCTGGGTTTTGTCTTTCTGTTCATCTTTCTTGCTTTCTTGTTTTGTTGCAACTATTTTTTTCTTAGTTGGTGTTATGCTAGCTCCCGCAACTTCTTTATGTTATTCTTTTCTTTCAGCCTTTGATTAAGTTTGCGCAACTCATGCTTAATCAAAACTTATGCAATTCTTTCCCAAAAACGAAGGGCCCAATAGGCTCTGACCACAATCCTTGACTTGTCCTCGAGTCAAGTACTTGGTTCCTTCACATTTTCTAAGAGAAACTGTTGCTTTCCCTTATCCGCATTTTCTTCTTCTTTGGTCTCTTCTGTTTGTGACTTTTCTTCCTTTACCTCCCCAAACGAAGGGCCCAATTCTGGAACTAGCTGTAATGCTTTGTGCTTTATTCCGTGAAAGATTTCAACTTTGTCCAGCCATTTCCTGGCGAGCAGTGATGCTTCTGCCAGGAACTATTGGGTCTTCTCTTTGTTGTATTCCTTTGGCTTGGCTGCAAACAACGAGTTCCATTCAAAGTATTCTATTGCGTCGACCTGGTGCATTTTCATATAGGTGGTTTGAATTATCAGTCAGAAATCGCGCAACACTTTCTTGGCTATGGACTGTGCTTCATAGAGTGAATTAAGTTCATTGTCCACCTGCTGGATATGATCGAACATTTGTTGCTACTCTATGGGGTCCATTGTGACCGCAACTTCCTTGTTGATCACCTGAATCTTGGTGCGCACTTCCTCCAGGACTTGATTCCATCGGGCGATGATCCCCATCCAATCGTTGACTTCCTTGAAGATTCGGGTGCAATTCATTGTTTTCTTATGTAATTATGCTCATGCATTGTTTCCTTCCAGTATTATCCTCTGCATTCGGTCCTGTAGTTGTCGAGGCTGTTGTTTTGCTTCTTGATGGACATGTTGTAGCTTTGCTTGTATCTTCTCTATGCATGTAGCGAGTTGTGTCCATGCCTCTTGTAACAACTCGATTAGTTGTTCTGGTTCAGTTATTTCGCTGGCTTCAGGTAGGTCGGGCGCAACCTTCTGAATCTTCGACCAGGATTCTGCAAGTTTTTCTCGCACATTTTCCAGTTTGCGTTGGGCGAGGAGTCTGTCACATTTTTCCTATGTTCTACATGTTTTGTGCATATAGATATTCTTTCTTGGCGAGCTCAACTAAGCTCTCGACGTCCTAGAGCCTTTGTTATAGTTGATCTGTGGAATCTCTGATTAGTCCGAACAACTGTGATGCGGGCCACTGTACTAGGTCTATAGATGATGGAGTGGCATCAATGGGTGCTCGCCACTGGAGTGGGAACCCACTGCCTGTTGAATCGTATGAGCGAGTTTCTACCTCTTCCTCTGTGGGTGGTGTTGGTGCAATCCTTAATCTTAGGTCAGAAAGTAAGAGCATCAGAACCTCGGTTCTAGTTATGCAGATTTGCATCAATTGTGCACATTGTTGGGGGTTTTGGAGAACTTGCACCATATATGATTGCATTTCAATCGTATCCGGCTCCGTTGTTGATTCTGGCTCATTATGTGCATCTGGTATCTCTGTGTCCTCTGGTGCTTTTGCATCATGCGTCATGATTTCTGGGGCATCCTCACCCTTGGTTGGTGAGGGGATTTGCAGGTTGTGGTCGAGTTCCATCTCTTCTCTGGTTCTGGCAGCTTCTTCCTGTGTTGTCGACCCAGGTTTCTATTCCTGGGTGTTCGTATTCGGGACATCCATCATCATGGGTTGCTCTAATGCTTTAGGGTCTAGGTTGGGGATTTCTGGACTGGGCCTGGGGGATTCTCTGGTTGTCTCTGGGGTTCATCATTCCTCAGTATTTGGGTGGTTGAGCTGCATCGACTCTGAGGCTGTGGTCTGATGTGGAATGGCGGTGAGGAGGCTTGGTAATTGGAGTGGTGGGGGTTTCTCAATGATGATTGTAGGCAAAATTGTTTCAGGGTCTGGGTCATCTTAGATGTCAATGATAGTGGTGGATTTGGTCATGGCACGAGTCCAGGGAGAGAGAGATGTGAGGGTTTGTGGGTTTAGGGGTTTTTTCAGTAAGACCCCTGTTCTGGGACTTTTCCCCATCAGTTCGGTGGCAAGCATAGTGCCCAACATCTCGTTAACCTGCGCACCTGATAGCACGACATTTGCTAGAAACTATCAGGGGGGCAGTATTTTCCTCTGCTCTAGCTGTAGTGTTTCTTATTCCTCTTCTAAGTCTGTGTCTATCGGAGCATATGGCTTCTTTTTCTCGGGGCCTGAGCTCGGTCCCTCTCCTACTTCCTTGTCTTTTTTTTTTAGCAGCTTGGCTGGAAAAATGGTGTGCATTCTTGATTTTCATTGGCCTTGTTTGACTCCTGGCCATGACATGACTCATTTATCTGAGGCATCCTCATCCAAATAGAATGGTAGCATCGGTGTGTGAAAATGTTCCATGCTGGCATGCCTCGACCAGACGAATGTGTTGTGTCAGTTCATGCTGAATGAAATATTCCTCATGTTGTTATTGAGGATCTCCTGTGGGATGCGCGACCGTTGTGTTGCGTCTATCATAGCAATATACCATTTGGTGAATGTTGCATTGTTGAGTGTTTTGTTCTTCGAGTCTGGTCTGGCTTGCCATGGCTCAAACATTTTCGCCAGGTGCCCTTTATCTGGTATTTTCAGTTGTCTGCCCACTGGTGACTTCCATTTGAGCATCGTGAATTCCACAAGCAGGTATCCATAGGTAAAGTTGCCTCCTTTCTCTTCTGCCTCCTCACAAGCTTTGAGTAGTTCCTCCAACAAGAACCTACACCAATTGAATACTGCTCCCTGTGTGCAGAAGTTGGCGACTGATAGGGCATCTAAAGTGTGTTATCCATTTTAATAGGACCTCATAACTTTGTTGGCTATGACGTAGTAGCCAGTCCGAACTGTTTTGGGCAGTATTGGCTCGATGACTATTGTGCATCCTCCTCTCTTGGTATTGAACTTCTCGTAAAGGCTGAGCTCTCCTTTCTTCTTCCCATGCTTGTCGGGTCCCTGAAATCCCTTCGACACATCCTCTCCTTCAAAGGATAGTCCAGTAAGTTGTTGGATATCTTGTGCATGGATTGTATATCTCTTATCCAACCATAGGCTTATATTGTGCACTCTGCTTATCAGGAACTTCGTGCAACGTGCAATTTCCCCTATGCTGCCAAAGACTGGTAAGTCTCTTAGGTTCATGATGGTGGAGTTGAATAGGTTGATGAAATCCTTTTTTAGTATAAAGTGCATATCTCTTGTTCCATCCGACGCTAGCTGCTAGAAAACGTCTGGGTGCATCTGTGGAAACAAGGTTGAATCCATGAGGTCAAGGTTGAGTAGCTTGACCTGTTCTATCTTCCCTTTGAGATCACCTATAATCTCAAACTGGGGGTCGCAGAGCTCATCTGGTACTACTTCTTTAGGCAAGGTTCTCTGGCTGGCTGTGGCTCTTGGCATGAGCGCGTTTGTGGTCATTTTAGAACTAAGGCTCTGTTTACAGTTTTGGCAATGGTCTTAACTGGTTTGCACGGCTGAGTTCAGAAATAACTATGCTTGTTTTAGAAACAATACTTTCTTAGCTGAGTTATGAGATTCTTATGGCTAGCTTAACATGTGAGTTTTAGCAATAACTTCTCCTCATCATGATCGTATCGATGCAACAAGGTGTGAGTTCTTCAGAGGGATGATTTAATCAAGGTAAATCCGATTGGGGGATTTTGGTATTTACTCCGTTTGTGTGGAATAGGGACGTGGCCGAGTTGAGACCATTTTGTTTATTGGGAAGGTATCCTAGCACAAACTTCGATGGCATCTTGGCATAATGCAACTTTATGGCTTAACGGGCGACAATCAGGGTACTGTTTTGGAAATAAAGGATGTGATTGGACTCGGTGTGTGTGGCCTTTAATTTAGATTGGATTGGGATTCATGACTCCTCCGAACACAAAGGTTATCCCCGTCATTTTTAATGACTATCATTAAGTGGACTTTCTCCTGCTTCAAATTTTGTACTACTGAGTTGTCGTCTCTGTATCACCCAAAACTTAAACAAAACAAATGAACTATGTGTTATGGCGCAATGCTGTGCACATGGACGTTATTAGATGAATTTACAAAACTTCAGAAAAAATTGAAACTCAAATCTAACTATTGTACAAACTCCGTCGGATTGGAGAAAGTATCATTCTTCTCAGTTTTAAGATAAGTAGGGCTTCAAGGGAGTGCCATTCACCCATCCTGGTCGTAGCACACCATCTAGTTGCATGAGTCGGACTACTCCTGATGGTCACATCTCCGCAACTATGAAGGGTCTTAACCAGTGCATACACATCTTGCCAGGATTCTTTTGGTATCGGCTGTTGTAGAGTAACACCTTGTCCCCCTGTGTAAATGCCTTGGTCTTAAATTGTTGGTTGTGCCAAGATTTTTGTCTTGCATTTTCAACCGATTGATGGAAGTCTACTAGAAATCTGGTTTCTTTGAGTTCTTGTAGCTCCACAAGTCTTTGTGTCACTGATTCTTTGTCTATCATGCATGTAGCTTGCACAATATATAGACTTGGAGTGATGAATTCTGTGGGCACCACTGCCTCTTTTCCATAAACAAGATGGAACAGTGTGTATCTGTGGAGTTTCTTCGAGGTCATCCTATAGGCCCATAGTATCGCTGGAACTTTATCATCCCAATCCTCTCAGTTTGCGCAACAGACCTTTGTCAGTCCTTTTTCCAGGATTTTGTTGAAGGCTTCGACTATTCCATTGGCCTGTGGGTGGTATGGACTACTCTTATGATGTTCAATCATAAATTATGTTGTAAGTGTTGCTATGGTACTACTAATTAAATGAGTACCCTGATTGCTAGTTAGGCTTCTGGGACATCTCAAGCGGGTAATGATATTCTCGAAAATGAACCTGGCAGCAGTATCTGTCGAACAGTCTTGTACCATTGTTTCCTCTGCCCAATGAGTAAGGTAATCGGTTGTAGTAATGATGTACCTTACCTTCTAATGTTTAGCTATGGGGTTGATTGGCCCAATGAAGTCAACTCTCCATTTCTCAAATGCCTGTAGCGCTCTAACGGGTTGTACTGGAATTTCATCTCGGCGTGACGGCTTTCCCACTCTTTGACAAAAATCACATGATCTGGCGTATGCTTTTGCATCTTTGAAAAGTGTTTCCTAACACAGTCATGCCTGTAGAAATTTCTGTGTTGTTTCCTTTCCTCCTACATGTCCTCCCGCGATTCCACCGTGGCATTCCCAGAGTATAGCCGACCTTTCATGATATAGGATACATCGTCTGAGGATGCTTTCTAGTCCTAGTTTATACAATTTCCCAGTGATCAACTGGTAATCTTCTTCTCTGACGACGATATGGTGTTTCTGGGTTGCGGAATATGTTTCGGGACAGGCCCCTATACTGAGAAAGATTGCTATATCCTCGAGATATTCCGGTATGGCCTCGATTCTGAACAAGTCTGCATATGGGAGTTGGTCATCCACTTCTCTTCCACTTTCTCCTAACTCTAGTCTGGATAGATGGTTAGGTCCGACGTTGCATCGTCCTGGCTTGATGATGACTTCAGAGGAAAATTCCTGAAATAACAACAGCCATCTGCAAATTCTTCCTTCCAATACAGGTTTGTTAAATAGGTATTTTAATGTTGAATGATCAGTAAATAATTTGAAAGGTGATCCTAATAGATACTGTATAAATTTCTATAAAGCGTAGATCATTTCTAATCCTTCTCATTCTGTCATTGTGTAGTTGTGATCTGCTTGCAATATCTTTCGACTCGCAAAGTAGATAGGGTGATCTATAGCTCCATCTCCAGGCTGCACTAAGATAGATCCTAAACAAATTCCTGAAGAATCTACATGGACATGAAATTATTTATCCCAGTTTGGGAACATCAGGATCAGTGTTGTAATGAGCTTCTCCTTAAGTGAATCAAAATATTTGTCACATTCGGGAGTCCATTGTAACGTTTCAGCTTTTTTCAGCAGGTTTTCCAAAGGTGCAGTAATGTTAGCATACCTATGAATGAAGCTGCGATAATAGCTTGTATGTCCTAGTGTGGAGCACAATTGTTTAATGCTCGTATGTGGCATCATATGCACAACTTCCACAACTTTAGTTGGGTCTACCAATACTTCTTCTTGGCAAACTATGTGGCCCAAAACATTTCCATGTGGCACACAAAAGATACACTGCCTGAGATTTAGTGAGATTTGTAACTCTCAGTTTCTGTCAAACATTAGTCTTAGCAGTGCTACATGTTCCTTAAGCATACTATATATTGTCCAATCATCCATATATACTTCTATAAATTTGTGAATGAATTCCTTAAAGGCTGCTATCACAATCCTCGAGAAAACTACAGGGGTGTTATTTAAACCAAATAGCATTATGTTGTATGAAAACGATCCCCATTCGGTAATGAAAGTGGTCTTTCTCTTGTCCTCTTCAGCAATCCTAACTTGATGGTACCCTGAAAATCCATCTGTAAATGAGTATGCTTCCTTCCCCACAACCTGTTATAGAACCTCATCGGTAAAGGGTGTTGGGAAAGGGTCATTCACACAAGCAGAATTGAGGCTTCTATAGTCCACACAGACTCTAATATCCTCAATATCTTTCTTACTTTGGATGACTATCAAGATGACCCATTCTGCTTCTTCTACCAGAAAAATGAGGCATGATTCTAACATCTTTTCAATCTCCTTTTTGACTTTCTCTTTTACTCTTGGGTTAAGACAATATGGCCCATGTCTGACAGGCTTGGATCCCGGTTTTAACTCAATCTTCATTTCTCCCATAACTCTTTTTATTCCCTTCAATTCTGAAAAAGTTTTTGTGAACAAATCCTCGTATTCATGCTGTAAATTCTGTATTTCCTGACTGGTTTTCTCATCCCAGTAGTCTCCTACCAAATCTATTTTGGGGTGCTCTTCAGTCCCTATGTTAAGTTTCTATAATTTCAGTTTGTGATTGTAGGAACTGTCGGTATGGCTAGGTCTTGTGTTTTGGATTTCTCTGTTCCCCTCGGTCTCTTTGATGGCTAGGTTTATCGGTTCTTCTAATTCGTCCGGGCTTTCTGAAGCTTTGATAATCTGATAACATTCTATAGGAGTTCCGATCAAGGGTAAGTGGAGTTTATTCTAAATTTCCTGGGTATGGTTGGGGAACACTATAAAGTCTGATCTGTTATCACTATTAGTTTAAAAAAGAAGTTCTTTAATCTTTTTCAGGACTAATTCAATCTCGAGGTACTTACTTGCGAATGAGAAGTCTTTGCAAAATTGATCTGCTAGTATCTACCAATCGCAGGTCTGTCGTCTGGTTTCCTGCTGTATAAACCAAGCTCTCGGGATTAGGCCTAGAGAACTGGGGAATACCTTAACCCAGAAGTGAGAGGGTATCCCTGCAGCCTACCACTGTGCCACACACTATTAAATCTGTATCCTGGGGTCTAATTTTCCACTGAACAGTTGCGCAACGGGGAGATCTGTTTGCATTTCTCATTCTAACTTCTCCCTGTTCCAAAACCTATACCTGATATCTTGCTTCACCTCATCCCAAGTTCTGAGTGCAACTTTATGAGTGGCCCACCATCTAGCAGGGGTGTTCTGGAAAGTTATATCTAGTACCAATATTCTTTGATCTTCTCCTATAGTTTCTTCCATATTCTGCAAAACGTTGTCTAGATCTGAGGTGCAATCGCATACTGGGTTTTTTCTGACTTCGGTCCCAACCCATCTGGTCATTCTGATAGTTGCGCATCTTCTTGAGAATCTTTCATGTAAGCCTTGTTTCCAACTATCAAAATCCAGTTCTGAATCTTCGTCTGCTAACTATATACTTCACCAACTCACTAATCCATCTGCAATGGGGTTTATGTAGTCGTTTCTTGTCCCAGCCGTTACAGTGTATAACTGGTCTAGGTCTTCCCCTTCCAGATTATTGTCTATTGGTTCTATGTACCTCAGTCCTACAGATGGATCCAATGATTGAACAACTTTGATTCCATCAGCTTCAAAATTCTTGGTATCTTTCTTTAAGTCAATTACTACATAATTGTTGTAGGCCCAATCGATGTCGAGTATCACAGGGTAAGGGTCCTTGTCTCCCATGATCTCAATGACTTCAAAGTAAGCCACTGTTTTTACTCCTCCTACATTGATTTCCACATTCTCCAGTCTTCCCATGGGAAAGATACAGTATTGGTTTTCCATTCTTAACTGAATTAGGGAGTATGTCAGTCTCAGTTTTCCTAAGGCTTCCCAGGTCTTCTTGGGAAGAATGTTCACATATGACCCTAGGTCTAACATGATGTCCTTAATTTCGAGCTCATCTAATTGGACTACCAGTCGAAATTATTTTTTGGTTCTTACTTTTCTTCGTTGAACTCTTTGAGTACTCTTTTCAGGAAGGTTAACCTGAATCCTTGCTTCTGAGGTTTCTTCATTTCCTAGGACTAGGTACAGTGAATTGCACAACTTCTTTGTTAGTTGATCATTCCCCATAATGTTAGATAATAGTTGAAACCAAAGGTCAACTATGTTTTGATGTTTCTCATGTTGTTTTGGTATGACTGCAGGGTTTCTGTGTTCAGGGGGTGAAGTAGGGGCTTGAGCCGTTTTAGGGTATACAACTGGTTGAGGGGGGTTCTCATTCATTTCATGGTTAGGAATATTCTGGAATACTTCTATGGCATATTTAAAGAACATTTTTTTCTTTAGGGGGTCATACATGTCTTCTTTAGGTGTTTCTTTTTTAATCTGAGGTAGCGTATCAGCATCAACTCCTGTCTTCGATCCTCCTCAAGTAATGATATTAAGGTTGAGCCATTTCCCCTTAGAGATCCTCTTTATCTATGAACTGATGAGGTTAGTTCCTCTTTGCCGCACCCTATCTTCCCACTTTGAAATTATCTTTGGGCAATCTTCAGTTGTGTGTTCGTTGGTTCTGCAGTGAGAGCACCATGGTCACGTTGGATGAGGACAATCTCTAGCCAAGTGACCCTGTTCATCACAGTTGTAACATCTACTCACTCCTCTTCCTCCAATTATTCCTCCTCTGAAGTCTCCTCCAGCTCCACCTCCTCAACCTCTTGCTGGTCCCTGAGGGTTTTCATTCACCCCGAATGTTGTTCGGTCTAGCCTGTTTGCAAGAGCATTCAACGTTATACATTGATTAGTGGTATACGTGGTGGATGCACAGAACTTGCATTGTACTATGTTTGGTACTGTAGAATATTTTTGCATGATGGGGCACTATCTTGGTCCATCCTGTGGATTCGACAGATCTCACAATATTTTGTTGTTGGTGTTGCTTGTCCTCCTTGGAAAGCGTGATATGGGGTGGGGTGGTGGAATGGTGGGTTCGTCGACACTTGCTCAAATCCTCTTGTAGGTTCTTGTGGGGTTATCATCAGGTTCTAAGGAGGTCCCATTCCTCTCATTCATAGACATTCAGTCGCCAAATGACCTTCCATATAGCATCCAGTGCACCAAACCTGTGGTCATCCTAGTCTAGGTATCGTCATCTCCTGAATATTTTATGTAAGTGTTGATATCTACCCTTGTAGTTGCACTAAATTATCATCTATTGGGGGTCGGGTTACTCTCAATCTCCTAGGGTATCCCTCCATGGATTAAATCTTCATTGATTATTCCAAGGCGTCTGTCAATGTGGCTATCCACTATTGCGTTAGCGGAATCCAAGTCAGGGGTAGCAGTCCCTAAATGTACCAGTCCCTTTTATGCTCTTCGTGGATTGGATATGCCAACCTCCCTATGGCATCTTTAAACTTCTAACTGTATTCCGAAGCCAATTTTCCTTCCCTCTGTTGGATTTCACGCAACTCAGACAGAGCTTGTTGTTCTGACTGAGGCAGTTTGAATTCTTCTATGAACCTTGTGTTAGCGCTCAAAATGTACTAGTTCAATCCACTCGATCGACGATGCCTCCTACATTTTACGATTGGATTTATAATCTTCTCCCTACATCGTCTTGGGAGAAATCTCAGTTCGAGGTGGACATTTCTTCTCTCGATTTCACCGATTCCCTTTACCTGACATTGACAAGTTCGCCTCCTCACAGTAAGAAAATCAAAATGGACAGAATTTTTATGAAAAGAGATGTTAAATCAGAGCTTCTCCACCTGGAAGTGGAGATGGCATTCTATGGGTGCGCAGGAACAAGTTTTCCCGTCGGGCTTATCTACAGTTTGGGCAGTATACCTCTCACAGTTTAGGATCATTGCCACTACAAGCTCTTTCGCATCTTAGCAATTCTCATCGAATACACATTTCAAAACACATATAAAATGTGTAGGGTACCTATAGTAGATTTCCTCGCCCATTCAGATGCTCTATAGGTTACAGATCTTTTCAGCTCTTCGTTTCTAGCTACATGCAACATCGCCCACATAAAAAAAAAAATCTGGATAGAATGTTACAGTTTCCCGAATATGAGTTGGACAGAGCCATTATGAGAAGAAAAATCGATTTTACCAGAGCCATGGGAGACGATGGCATAGACGAGTTCATGTTGATGGTGGGATCCACTTTTACACAAGACTACTATAATGGAAGCCCTGATGATCAGACACAGGAGGTTATGAATCCATTTTCATTCTCAAGGAGCAATAATTCTGATCCCGGTTCTTGGATGATAAGAGCCTACACTCCCATTCTTCTCATGGATTTTATCACACGTAACAAGGAATCCTACAAACAGACAAAGGATGAGTGTCTTCACTATGCCTTAACCCAAAATAATCTACAGACCATTTTTCAGCTCCGTTACACCGTTGAAATATTTCCAGATTGGATACAAGTCCAGGTCCACATCCCTAATGTGCAGTTCAACATTATTCCATTATCATCTGATCAGAGTCGAAGAGATCTGTGATTTTAACTCATAGGTTTTCCAACAGTGAGGTCAACTGCCAAATCTAGTTTAAAGTGTAAGGGCATATGAGCAATGTGTCTTGTGTGATCTTCAATGCACGCCAAGACATTATTGTTTCCAATCTAGAAGTACAGGGGTGAATTGTTTGGGTTTGTGCAAACCACAAGAAAACATTTTGGGCACCCGATACGCAGAGATCTGAGTCAAATAACCATTTTCTAGATCAGTGTAAAGCTTTGCATCAGACTGATATTCATTGTGTACCTATCTATTTAACAGTTATTCATTCATGTCTTGGGTTTTCGAGGATACTCAAGAATTCGTTTGGTGCTTTATGGAGATGATTTACAAAGTAGATGATGATCATGACTTTTTGCTTAAGGTAGTTTCGATTGGGAATTCTGGTATGGGTAAGTCCAGTCTGCTCTCTAGATTCACTAGAAATAAATCTAGTTTGGAAACCAAATCTACCATTGTTGTGGAGTTTGCAATGAGTAGCATCTCTTTCTACCTCTTCTTATTTTGACAATGATGGAAGCACACAAATTACTCTAGATGAGCTTCATCGAATCTGCCAGGAATTTGGTATTGTTGAGCTTGAGGAAATGATCAAAGAAGATTGATCAAGATAATGATAGGAATACCCATATGCCCTAGCAAGAAGATCCTTCTTGCGCTGCTATCAAATTCCGGCCATAGATATCAACAATTGTGTATTTGGATTTCCTTTTCATTGCAGGTCACCTGAGGTCTAAACATCAAATATCGACAACACTTTATTATACAGCTACTGAAGAATCTAACACTCTATGCAGGATCATTGATACTATGCATAATTTCTTCTCAAAGATAAAACAAAACTTTCACCAGCTTAGAAGGCGAAATTATAACCAATTAGCTGTTTAAAGGCAGAGCTTTCACCAGCCAACTAGCAAATCTTAAGACGAAATAGCTGGTGAAACCTGAAACTGGCCAGCGAAGGTGTATTTTTGCCCAGATCGAAGTTTTTCTCAACCGAATCTCTTGAAAATGCTTTCCAAAGATACATATTGAATTATAGTGTCAAATCTAAGATCCACTTTTGATGCAAAGGAGTTAGAGGAGGATTTCAAGTTGATTTGACACTTATTTTGGGGGAAATAAATCAGGGTTTTATCTAAACTTGGCAAATTCAAATTTGTATTCATCAAAGGATATCAAATAGCCTTGGAAGGATTATCTGCATGGCACAGAGGTTCTACATAATCTGAAGACCATGAAATGAGGAGTTGACCTCATTTTGAGGATCACTTCCTCTCTTTTTGTAAAATTGTTTTGACTTTCTATATTTAGCATATTTGATCCATTCTTCTAGGATATGAAATTTTATTGTAAAGCTATAAAGATAAATATATGAGATGAACTCGGGGGTTCAATCTTGGATACTTCTTGTCTATGTACTTTGACTCTTTTATGTTATATGAATCACAGTCCTCTTTTGTTGCCAATATCAGTATTGTTCATATGTTCACCACTCTGTAATTTGATTAAGGTCATCTTAGCTATTGAGAACTGTCATCTTCTTGTGTAGCTCATGAATGTGAATTAAATGATTCTCTGCTATCTTGTATGACCCTACATGTCTGTGTATCTGGTTATCTTGAATAGTATTATTCACACCTTATTTCATTACTGTAACTGATATTTGGTCTCTAAAAGCACTGGTTTATTTAGATGCATAATAAGTTGTCTTTTTATAAAGCCTTCCCACTTATCCCATTGTTCCAAACACTTTGATTATCAAATTTCTTAAGTTACCAAGCATTGTTACCCTACAACCCTAAGGAGTTTCTCGGAGTGATAACAAATTGGCGTCGTTGTCGGGGAGAGGAGATTGGAGCTTAGCTTCCGTGGGAGACGACATTAGATCTACTCCTTGATGATAGACAAGGATTAGACATTACATTGGTTGTAATAATCTATCTGGCGACTCCATGAAGGACGAATTCAGTGGTGACTCCATGAAGGACGGATATGTTGGCGACTCCACTAATATATAAATGAATCAGATCTTAACAAAGAGGTATGCATTCTGCAATTTCTCAAGTATTTCTGGTTACCCTAATCCAGTGCCTAGTAGAGATGAATGGGAAAATAGTCTTCCCAGATTTCGAGGAGAAGAACGGTAAGTGCCAGTTGAACATTTGTTGGACTTTCATGATTACATGCATCGATTGCAAGTTGTGCATGAGGATGTTCAGATCCGACTCTTCTATTTCTCATTAGAGGGAATTGCTCGTGATTGGCACCAGTATCTGCCTTATGCCAGTATCAACTCTTTTGCAGATTTTCATGCTGCTTTTAATGTGTTTTGTAAAGGCATATTTTCAGATGACTTTCTATTTCCTCAATGTTGTCATGAGTTCAATTTACTGTATAAAGATCCCAACATTCATGAAGACTTTGTTGCAGCAAAGGATACTCTTCATTATGACCAAGAGATTGTTGATCCACATTTTGATAACCATGATGATGCTTTTGACATTGTATTGAACGCATCCATTAAATATGGTTTTCATGAAGATTCAGAGGTGTTGAATGATAATTATAACATAGACACATCTGGCATCATATCAGATGTGTCTGTTGTCATAGAAGATCAACATTTTTCTTTTGAGTATATTGATGTCAAAGAGCAAATGTTTATATCATCAGGTGAAATTGATAAATCGGCGAGGGACATTTTCAGATCTGCAGAAGATAATGAGGGCAGCCTATAGTTTCAAGATTTGCAGGAACTGAAAGTTTGCAACAGATACAAAGAGAGTGATGGTGAAGAGGAGAAGAAAGGTTCAGATCAGAAATTGAATTTGTATTTTCCTCTAATAGAGATCAAGCAGTCTACATTCAGCATTGAGACCAGTGAAAGCAATCGGCAACATTATAGTCAGTTGGATCAGCAACTCAAAGAGGTATTTCATCATAACTTCAATGAATCTTTTGCTGACTATTTAGAGTCTATGAGCAGCATGGATGTTAAAATAGTTTTGTTAGAAGAAGATTGTCTTTATCGTCCTTTCAAACCTCTTTTCTATATGATATGGCTTCCTTTATTTTTCGGGGCAAGATCTAGCACGATGTCAATAAATTAGTTTCTCACATGGCTTCATTGGAAGCATGACTTCACTTGACAAGAGGCAGTACAATTGGTTAGTGTACGAGTAGGCAGAAGAATAATCTCTCCATACAAGTAGTTAGATATTTTCAGTTGTTGAGCTCATAAATAAGCAGGCTGCAGGTTAGCTGAGGAACAGTTGCACAGGCCAGATGACTCCATGCCCAATCGTAAAGGTCAGATGACTCCATGCCCAATGGTAAAGGCGACTGGAACTACTAGGTTCTTGGAAACCTCACAGAGAGGTCTCTATCCCAGTTGGAGCTAGATGTTAGCGCTCACAATGTACTGGTTCAAACCACTCGATCGATGATGCCTCCTACATTTTACAATTGGATTTCTAATCTTCCCCCTACATCGTCTTGGGAGAAATCTTGGTTCGAGGTGGACATTTATTCTCTCGATTTCACTGATTCCCCTTACCTGACATTGACAAGTTCACCTCCTCACAGTAAGAAAATCAAAATTGACAGAACTTTTATGAAAAGAGATGTTAAATCAGGGCTTCTCCACCTGGAAGTGGAGATGACATTCTATGGGTGTGCAGGAACAAGTTTTCCCGTTGGGATTATCTATAGTTTGGGAAGTATACCTCTCAAAGTTTGGGATCATTGCCACTACAAGATCTTTCGCTTCTTAGCAATTCTCATCGAATACACATTTCAAGACACATATAAAATGTGTTGGGTACCTATAGTGGATTTTCTCACCCATTCATATGCTCTATAGGTTACATATCTTTTCATCTCTGCGTTTCTAGCTGCATGCAACGTTGCCCACAAAAAAAATAATATGGATAGAATGTTACAGTTTCCTGAACATGAGTTGGACAGAGCCATTATGAGAAGAAAACTCGATTTTACCAGAGCCATGGGTGACGATGACATAGACGAGTTCATGTTGATGGTGGGATCCACTTTTACACAAGACTACTATAATGGAAGCCCTGATGATCAGACACAAAAGGTTATGAATCCATTTTCATTCTCAAGGAGCAATAATTATGATCCCGGTTCTTGGAGGATAAGAGCCTACACTCCCGTTCTTCTCATGGATTTTATCACACGTAACAAGGAATCCTACGAACAGACAAAGGATGAGTGTCTTCACTATGCCTTAACCCAAAATAATCTGCAGACCGTTTTTCAGCTCTGTTACACCGTTGAAATATTTCCAGATTGGATACAAGTGCAGGTATGCATCCCTAATGTGTAGTTAGACATTATTCCATTATCATCTGATCAGAGTCGAAGAGATCTGTGATTTTAATTTTGGTCGTGGTGAGGTCAACTGCCAGATCTAGTTTAAAGTGTAAGAGCATATGAGCAATGCATCCTGTGTGATCTTCAATGCATGCCAAGACATTATCGTTTCCAATACAGAAGTATAGGGGTGAATTGTTTGGGTTTGTACAAACCACATGACAACATTTTGGGCACCCGATATGTAGAGATCTGAGTCAAATAACCATTTTCCAGATCAATGTAAATCTTTTCATTATAATGATATTCATTGTGTACCTATCTATTTAACAGTTATTCATTCAGATCTTGGGTTTTCAAGGATACTCAAGAATTCGTTTGGTGCTTTGTGGAGATGATTTACAAAGTAGATGATGATCACGACTTTTTTCTTAAGGTAGTTTTGATTGGGAATTCTGGTATGGGTAAGTCCAGTATGCTCTCCAGATTCACTAGAAATAAATCCAGTTTGGAAACCAAATATACCATTGTTGTGGAGTTTGCAATCAAGAGCATCTCTTTCTACCTTTTCTTATTTTGACAACGATGGAAGCACACAAATTACTCTGGATGAGCTTTAGTGAATCTGCTAGGAATTTGGTATTGTTGAGCTTGAGGAAATGATCAAAGAAGATTGATCAAGATAATGATAGGAATACCCATATGCCCTAGCAAGAAGATCCTTCTTTCCCTGCTATCGAATTTCGGCCATAGATATCAACAATTGTGTATTTGGATTTCCTTTTCATTGCAGGTCACCTGAGGTTTAAACATCAAATGTCAACAACACTTTATTATACAGCTGCTGAAGAATCTAACACTCTATGCAAGATCATTGCTACTCTGCATAATTTCTTCTCAAAGATAAAACACAACTTTTTCCAACTTAGAAGGCGAAATTATAACCAATTAGTTGTTGAAAGGTAGAACTTTCACCAGCTAACTAGCAAATCTTAAGGCAAAATAGCTGGTGAAACCTGAGACTAGCCAGCGAAGGTGTATTTTTGCCCAGATCGAAGTTTTTCTCAACCGAATCTCTTGAAAATTCTTTCCAAAGATACATATTGAATTATAGTGTCAAATCTAGGATGCACTTTTGATGCAAAGGAGTTAGAGGAGGATTTCAAGTTGATTTGACACTTATTTTGGGGGAAATAAATAAGGGTTTTTTCTAAACTTGGCAAATTCGAATTTATCTTCATCAAAGGATATCAAACAGCCTTGGAAGGATTATCTGTGCAGTAGAGACGTTCTACATGATCTGAAGACCATGAAATGAGGAGTTGACCTCATTTTGAGGATCACTTCCTCTCTTTTTGTAAAATTGTTTTGACTTTCTATCTTTAGCATATTTGATCCATTCTTCTAGGATCTGAACTTTTATTGTAAAGCTATAAAGCTGAAGATATGAGATTAACTGGGGGGTTCAATCCTAGATACCTTTTGGCTATGTACTTTGACTCTTTTATGTTATATCAATCACAGTCCTCTTTTGTTGACAATGTCAGTATTGTTCATATGTTCACCACTCTGTAATTTGATTCAGGGCAACCTATATATTGAGAACTTTCATCTTCTTGTGTAGCTCATGAATGTGAATTAAATGATTCTCTGCTATCTTGTGTGACCCTACATGTCTGTGTACCTGGTTATCTTGAATAGTATTCTTCACACCTTATTTCATTACTGTAATTGATATTTGGTCTCTAAAAGCATTGGTTTATTTACATGCATAATAAGTTGTCCTTTTATAAAGCCTTCCCAGTTATCCCATTGTTCCAAACACTTTGATTATCAAATTTCTTAAGTTACCAAGCATTCTTAGCCTACAACCCTAAGGAGTTTCTTGGAGTGATAACACCTTGTTCATACTTGTTCAAGTGTGAACGCTTGACCTTGTGTGCCTGGCACGCCTGGTTCAATGGTCTTCATGTACCACTTGAGAAAATGACCTCTCAAGGCATTTGGAACTCGACCAACTTATTTTCATCCGGAATCCCTCAAGATATCCAGATTGATTCACAGAAGAGCCAGTGTTGTTCAACGTCTTCGTCTCCCTTACAACAAAATTCTGGGTATCTAGCAATCGAGCCTCCCACATGGCTAGCCATTGTTGATCCTTTTTTTATTATCAATATGAACCCTAACAGTCCTGCTTGCGATCTACCAGGGGATCCCAATATTCTCCCTGTATTCGCACTTCCTGGTTGTGACTGGTTAGCTAATTGTACTGGAACATAACTTGCACGAGAATGTAGTGTCAAACTTACTGCTTGTATAGGAGGCACTTGGGGTATGGGTGATTCGGGGCTAGCGCCATTGGCTTCGAGGTAGTTTTCTTTGAACTGGGGGGTCTTGTTAGCTTCCACTAGGGAGATCTCTTCAGTAGATTCCTGATTTCTCCTGTCATCAGAGCTAAATCTTCTCTTTCTCCACCACGATTCATGCCGACTTCCTCTTCTCTTACGTCTGCGCTTCCTCCTTCTCATCCCGCCTCCTGGGGACTTCTTGCTTTTCTTGCTTCTCTCTCGTTCAATCTTTGACTGGCCAGTCGTTCCTATCTTTTCATTCTCTGCAGTTCTTCCATCTGTCTTTCCTATATTTCTCTCGATCCTTCTTCTTTCCTCATCTTTTCAGATTGTCTTGCGACTTTATTGATCTTGCCACACCACCAATTTTCAACTATGGCAGCTCTCTTCAAGGCTCACTGATCTCTCGAGTCTATTTCTTGTTGTTCCTAATGTTAGTAACAATTATTTTCCTGGGCACAAGAGTATTCAGGTCTGCAAGTTGCACGAGAAGCGCCCAAGCACAGCACAGAAAAATCTCGTTTTAGGCTTCCTAGCAAGTAAGCAAGCAAAATTATATTGTCGACGGTCCATATTCATCCATAAGAGAAGATCGACGGTCGGTGGGAAATCGTGGTTAGCGGAGTTGCACCAAGATTGGTGCGATGGATAGCGCCCATATTGCATGCATAAAAGGATAGCAGCCATAAATCCAAAGGATGCGTGGCGCGAGATCTAGTCACGTCGGCATTTCAACATTCGGGAGTTCGAAGGGTGAGGGTTCCATGTCGTTCTACATCTTGAAACCTCGAACCTTGAAGCACCAAAAGCGCCCAAAGTCGGGCCCACAGTATCACAGAGAAGTCTTAGCCGTCCATCCAAAGGGGATACCTGGTGCGCGATTAGGCTCCTCGCCTTTTCACCCATCGCGACTTCAAAGCGCAAGGAGAAACTTCTTCATATCCCCGAGGCATGAAGTGCCAAGAATTTCCAGGACCCGGGCCCATAGTATCGCCGAGTGAGTTCAGGACCATTAGATCTGAGAGGGAGACGTGGCACCCAATTAAACCATCTCGGGGTTTCGCTCTTCGCGACTGGGATAAGCAAGGATCAGCTCCATCCTATTCATGAACACCGAAATCACCTTTGAAAATAAACGCAGGGTCACAACCCATGGTCACTTGGGAAATAAAAAGAGTTCTGCAAGAAGGGCCAAATGCATCGAGTTTATTCACAGAAGGGATCATTGCGATCTCCAGGTGCCATTTGATTCAGCCTCAATCCTGGTTCTCGCTTGGAGTAAATGAAGGTGAGAGGGGGTGGATGAAACCTCTCCTCACTCATTAAGTGTAAGGTATGGAGGATTTGGCAAGCTGTCTGCCCGAGAGGGTCCTGTGTACTGATTTGTTTTCAAGGAAGCCATGCCAAGTCCTCGACTAGCCTGAAAGGTCTGCACACACTAACTCGACACTTAATGGCTCAGCTACTCCCCTGGCAGGAGCCATGTGCAGTTAAGGTGGCGTCTAACGAAGAATATCTGTCCGAGATTAACTGAAGGGACACCACGCCTTGGATGACTGAGCACGCCTCTGTTAGGCAATTTTTTCTGATTATATAGACTTAGTGTTTGTATTTTGTAAGGCATCAATGGTTGAGCAAGGCTCCCGGTTGTAAAATTTTAATGAAGCACTCTTATTCTGTTTATGCATGGACTCTTGAGACTTCTTGCCTTATGAATGTCAATTTCTTTCATGTCTTCGTTTACACTGTGTTAGAGCAGCTCGGAATTGGAGGATCCAGTCGAGTTGTAACTGTTATAGGATGATGTAGGTTGGATCACTGTAACAGTTGCATTGTTTCTAATCAGTCCCTGTGATTTTCTTAGTGCCGAATGACTTGGAATTGGAGGATCCAGTCAAGTCCCCCTTTCAGTTTCTCGATGCCCTGAACCAAGAGGATATTGCATTTAGAGTTTTTCTTCTACAAACTGCTGAAAGGTCTGTTTCCTAAGGTAGTTTGTTCACTCCTCTCATGAAGTCTTGAACCTGCTCATCTTTAAATCAACTCACTGACTGAAGTTAGATCAAGACCTCCTTTGTTCCTTACATACCAGATTCATTTCCTGAGTTAGAGCGATATCTTCCCCAGTCTCTACCCATTTGATCACCCATTAAAAATATCATGACATAAAACTGATGGGTGTTGGGATCTACTTCTGCAAGCAATCCAGGAGTGACTTCTGATGCTAACATTTCTCGTGCCGTTGCCGGGGATGAAGTTGAAAATTTTCCCTAGGATTGAACGACATTGAGCCTCTGATTCTGAAGGTGCATCAGGTATCAAAGCCTTTGAAGATTACTACTGTGCACCTGGCGACTCCATTGTGTCGACTCCACTGTGGCGAACCTTCCATTTTAATTGTGGCTTTCAGAGGCTGACACACGTGGTCCCATCCACAGCTGCCTCTATCTACACCTAAAACTAATCCGGAGGTGGTTCTCAAAAAGGGAAAGGCCTCTGAAGAAGGAGCTTCCACCGTCGAACTAGGTAATCTGCCATCTCCTTTTGTAGGAACTCCATTTTCTCCTCCTCAGTTTCTTAACAGACCTTTTTCTGAGGTTTCTCGTTTCCTGAATTTCGGGAGTGTTCCTACTGAGTTTTCCCCTCCTGGTCTGGGATTGGAGGGAGAAATCTTTGTCACTCCCCTCTCCCCTGAAGCTGTACCTTGGCGTAGACCCAGGACCACAGAAGATTTCCCCACTCCTATCTTTACCACTCCTCCCCCTGTTACTGTTGTCACTTCTACACAAAGAGAAGCATCTGCTAACTTAAGCCTGTTAGCCTTCTCCCTAAATCCCATGTTGTTTCCCATTCCACTTAGAGACTCATTGCCAGTAGCCCCTTCGCGAACCCCTTCTCCTCCAAGTTCTCCTCCACCTAACATTCCTATGGCTGGTGCTAATCCCCCTCTAAATAGAATGGATGCCATAGTCATTGCCAGATATGCTCCCTTAATCCTACCCCATCCTATGAATCCTCTCCCTGCTGGAGATTACTTGAAGTATATGCCCAAGTTCACTGGGGAAGGGGACATAACTGTGGAAGAGCACCTGG
>ML822544.1:112789-155414 GCA_009831015.1 Picea engelmannii | reverse complement strand
TTCATTCAGTTGGTGCTGAAGTAAAAAGGAAGTCGGTGCTTCCACCCAGTGGGTACTAGGATTCTGTGGGAGTTGGTGCTCTCAGCCAGTTGGTGCTGGCAATCAGAGGTTGTAGCCTCTATGAGTTGGTGCTCATAAAAGATGAGATGTAACAAAGTTGAAGCTTGCTGAACATCTTAAGAAGACGAGTTTTTTTCCCTGGTTGGGTTTCCTCTTGAAAAATCTGTGTCTCGTATTTGTGAATGAATGCTGTGTGTGATTGCTGTTTGTTATACTATCTGCTTTATGTTTATAACTCTGAATTTCACAGTAAAGACTCACTGCCACTAATATTAATGATTCAAAGTGAAAAATGAGAGTAAATCGTTAATAATCTACACTAACTGATTCACCCCCCCCTCTCAGTTAGTTCATACCTGTAACATATAGAGCAACCTGCGAACATCTCGCACCCTAGCTATGGTGCAACCTACGAGAATCCGGCATTCTAGCACCCTGCCTATATAGCAACCTGTGAACTTCTTTTTTTACAGGGATTTTACAAAGGAAAAAGCAACTTTTTTTCTCAAGAGAAGTTCTTCTCCCTTCTCTCTTCAGGAACTCAGGCCACTGACCCCTCTGAAGGCAACAAATAGGTTTACATCATTAACGTTCATAGGGATGACGAAAATAATGTGTAACACCTGTAATGAATAAATATATGAAACTGATACAAAATGTTCTTCAATGTGTTTTATGCAATTCCTCCAGGTGGCACTACTTGGAACCTCCCAGAAAATGATTTATAGAAAAAATGACATACCTTGTTGAATTATGGCTTATTCTAGAGAGCGTTCTTGTAGAGTGTGACCCACACCAAATATTTGTTGAATCGATTTGAAACTATTACAAAACATACTATATATTGTACTCTAACCAACACATTTGGTCTCACTGAATTTGGATCTGTTATGAAGTTATGACGTTTTTACCCGAAGCACCTGTTTTTGACTAGTTTCAGGACTAGCCACAAACCCTATTTTCCATGGAGTGTAACTCCAAAAATACAACGACCCGCAAGCTAAATTTTTTACCACAGATACTTGAGTATGGTTTCTCAATGACATAGCAATTTCACGGTCTAAATCATTATACAAAAAAAGTTATAGGGGAAATGGTGAGATGACCTGTAGATAACATACCTTAGAAAGCATCATCAAAATAATTTATCCTCCCTTCAATTCCGGCCCTCTTTTCTTTACCTTCCTTTTGAAATTCGGCTTGGATATCCTTGGTTACCTCAGTCACCTATAGATATTCAATATGCTCAAGTTTTCCACACCAAAAATGTTCAAGAAGCTCTCCATCAATACTCCAAAAGATATTCTCACAAGAAGCTCTCCATTGATCCACAAAAAGGATGATCTACAAGAAACCATCACTATCTTATTTATACTTTCATACTCTAGGTCACTTAACCCATTTTTAGGTCACTTAACCCATTTCTAGGTCACTTAACATATTTTCCTTATTTTAGGGTTAACCACTTTCCATAAATAGAAAGTTCTCCAACACTTTATCATTTAAATATTCCTTCTTGATTTTGTCACCTTAATTTATCATTTCTTGATTTTGTCACTTCTATTGATTATTTAAATAATCCACCTTGACTTTGTCACCTTACTTTATCATTTAAATAATGATTTCTTCTTTTAGGTCACTTAACCCATTTCTAGGTCACTTAACCTATTTTCCTTATTTTTAGGGTTAACCACTTTCCATAAATATTTCTTCTTGATTTTGTCACCTTACTTTATCATTTCTTGATTTTGTCACTTCTTTTTATTATTTAAATAATCCACCTTGACTTTGTCACCTTAATTTATCATTTAAATAATGATTTCTTCTTTTAGGTCACTTTGACTTCTTTGACCTTGGGGGCTTCAAGCGTTCATGTGGGGGTCCTTCATCTTCGTAAGGCCATAACTCTCAAACCATGAGGATTTATGTGACATTCCACATACCACTGGAAATGGAATGACAAGCACTATTCATCTAGGATAGTTTCACCAACAATTTCCTTGATCTTCATCTCGTTATTCCACATACAAGCATGGGTCCTCCAATCATTCTTCTAGGATAACTCAATCCCCAAAGCGTCTTCCTATGAGGGCTTTCACCATAAGGGGACCACTTTGGAGTTCATCCATTTGTGCACCTTATCAATCATGATAAGAAAATAATGAGAGCAAGGGTCCTCCAACCATTCTTCAAGGATAAATCAATCTGCAAAGCGTCTTCCCGTGAGGGATTTCACCATAAGGGGACCGCTTTGGAGTTCATCCATTTGTGCACCTTATCAATCATGATAAGACAATAATGAATCATCTATACATTTTTCCAACAATGCATCATATACTAATGAAACCACAATGATCCATCTTCATCATGTATCAATGACAACTCATTGATCCATCTTCATCATATCAATGACAACTCATTGATCCACCTTCATCTATGCATTCTCATCAAGGAAAATACATATTATATTACATCAATCATCAATAAATCAATCCTTTGACATCAATCAATCACTTGACATCCATCAATGACATCAATCAATCAAACCATTGGCATCAATGACAACATGATACAACAAAATGCACGTGCAAAGGTAGCATAAATTTAATCAAATAATCAAAATATAATTAAAATCTAGACTAATTGCAAATGACAAGGGAAAAATTGATTAATTTAGAATGATATGGAATGAGTTGGAATATGAATAAATGACTATTTGATATTATTACCTCCCCTCCTGCATTTGAACCAAAACCACAATCAATATATGCATATAGTCTCGAAATAAAGTTTAGGAAGCATGTAACATTATAACTTCAAACAAACTATTGAAATCTCTTTTTAAGTAGATGGTGCAAGTTTAAGCATCATTTGTATAATTTCAAATGATACACATTCCACTCATGTGGTAGTTTAAGTATCATTTCTACAACTTCAAATGACAACTTTTACACTTGTGTGGTATGTATATTTCAAACAATAATTTACACATTTTACTTGATTAAACAATTATATTGTATGAGTTTAATTTATCCACGTGCTAAAACAATTCTCTTAGAACATACATTAATAACGACAATACTATAACAAAGGCAACAATGTCCCATCCTATGAGCACACATACAATCACTCTGTATCATATGGAGTAATGTAATTTTTTTTTTTTTTGCATTCTTAAAACAAAGATTAGGATGCATGTAACTTTCTAATTTCAAATAGAGTTTTGAAGGAACTTTTAAGTAACCGGTGCTCCAAATTCACATATAACGTACTTGTGTGTATGTACATCCTAGATGCATGGATGTGCTAAATAATGATACACACCAAAAATAAAACATAACCTCTGTAAAGGAAAGCCTCCACAAAAGTCTCATTGTGGAGATTTGCACTTCTATTTTCTTTGTTAACTATTTCTTCAGTGCATTTAAGTCAACATAACACACTAGTGCACTAAGTCTGCATGGTGCATTGCTAGTATAATTGAAAAAAATAATGAAACAATTGAACGAGAATTTCATTTGTAAAAGTGAGTTTATAAAAGAAAACCCTAATCCCTATTCCATTGTTTTTCCAACGGTTAGAAGTAGACTTGTGCAAGATAGAATTACTAGGGAAGACTTTGGAGTGAACATATTTTTTTGAAGAGGCGAATTTGTAAGGGATCACCATAGGTCACATACAAATCATATAAGATATATTTAAGGAATGCAACTTCGTTCTATTCATCTCAATTTTTTCCTTCATTTTTTTAAAATTCATTGAAGTTTTCATTTATTCATATTAGTATTTATAATGCATTTACCATCCCAACAACAATATGCATCAAACACATGCAATCATTGTTTTTTTTTAATGTACATAAAGTTTAATTATCATACGAAATATTGAATTTCAATTGTTTTGTTGTTAGAGAAAATAAAACAAAATGGAACCCATTCAACATACAAGATGGGACAACAAGGAATAAAACAATTAAGTGCAAAGTTTCTAAGCACTTAATGTGTCTTCCTTAAGTTTTTATATTTGTCATGATGTATATATCTTAATTAATTTACAATCATACATAGATGTTTTCTAACATGTGCTAACATAAAAAGAGTAACCATTTGAACATTTGATTGACATTGGATTATGGATTGTAAGTATATGTTAGAGTATCAAGTGTTAATTGAACAACTTGTAAATAGTTATGTTCTTTAAATTCCCTTATTTTATAATTAATGGAACAACAAAGAATATTTAATTATATCTATGCTTTGTCATGGCTTATAAAACTCACATGAAACAAAGTATGAAGTGGAGACAACATAAGATATTTTAAGAGATGGCATGAAATATGATTTCAAAAGAATGTGTATTGTTTATGAAGCACTCACTACTATGGTACACTTTTTGACCTATGCAATCATATATATCATACTATAAATGTAGATATAATTATTACATTGTATTTCTATGTTTTTAATTGGAACACGAATTTGTGCAATGTCAAAACCAAGCCAATCAACAAAACATTCCAAATGACCCAAGTACATTATTCCCTACAAGTGATGAAGAAATGAGGCACACAAGTAGCTCGAGCAATGACAGTGGTTCTAGCAATGTATGATGACCATTGAAATTGAATGTTACAAGTTGTAAATTTTGAAATGTTTGTCTATGAAAAACATACAATTTGTTTCATGTTGACATATTGTCCCAATTGAACCACAACATGTTACAAATAACTGTAACAATATTTATTAACAATTTGAATATCATGGACCTTTATGTTGTCCGATTTTGTATAACAAAGGGTCCCTTATTTGTATATAATGAAATTATGTTCTTATTCTATTGCATTGTACATTGTTGTAAAATGTTATATTGGTGATTAAATTTATGTATGATTTACATTATTACGATGAACATATACATAATCAATTGGTATATTTCTTCAAATGATACAACACATTAATACAATGAATATATTCAAACACAATAATTAAAATACATAAATCAATATAATTATAAAAAATATTTTATTTTCTAATGATTAACTTAAATTTTGTAAAAAACAAATAAAAAGTTGCATTTTCATACCCACAACATGAAAATATTCGACATTGAAAATTATCATTGTATTGCATTCATTTGAACTCAATTGTGCAGCTCATAAATATTTACACATTGGTGCATTTATATGAATATTATGCATTAGTGTGAATAATTGTAATAAACATAGTAGTGCTCCTAACGAAAAAAAAAGCATTATTCCTTCAATGATACTGCTAATTCTACTATTATTGTTATCATTATTGTTACAAGACATTACTGCACATAAGGTAATATATGCATCGATGCTTTTACATTGTAATACACATTGTTGCTTTCATGATATAAACTATGCACTAGAGTTTCAAAACATATATAATATGCACATGTGCATCATCAAATTTGGCATGTCAATGTGTATTGAAGTTTGGTGCACCAAGGCATATTATCAGCAGAAGCACTCGAGTACTTTCAATATCTAAAATATGCACCAAGACTTCAAAATTAGTGCATCGATATATATATATATATATATATATATATATATATATATATATATATATATATATATATATATATATATATATATATATATATATATATATATATATATATATATAAGTTTACCAATAAAAAAACCTTCGCTAGAATCTCTGGTCACCTAGAAGTTTTAGTTACAGTGAAAATTGATTAAAACCTTTGAGACCAATGGTAGAGGTTTTAGTGAAAATCTTGCTCAATCTTGTAACATTAAAAAGCTCTACAAAAACCTTTGATAGAAGGTGTTTTCCTTGTAATGTTGGAAGAAGAAGTTCCATCTAATTATGATTCCCCTTGATTTACTATCCACACACACACACACACACACACACACACACACACACACACACACATATATATATATATGGAGCACTAGTACACATTATCGATATAAGTTTACCAATAAAAAAACCTTCGCTAGAACCTCTGGTCACCTAGAAGTTTTAGTTACAGTGAAAATTGATTAAAACCTTTGCTACCAATGGTAGAGGTTTTAGTGAAAATCTTGCCCAATCTTGTAACATTAAAAATCTCTACAAAAACCTTTGATAGAAGGTGTTTTCCTTGTAATGTTGGAAGGAGCAGTTCCATCTAATTATGATTCCCCTTGATTTACCATCTGAATTAAAACTACACATTTCCAATTTTTAATAAAGGACTAAAGAAAGTTGTCAGATCTTTCACTATCAATCACAATGTCTTTAATCATCAAAATATCTGGTTCCCGAGCCTTAATGAGGTGCTTTAGGGATAGTTTTATTTTGGAGGAGCCCAACCCCCTAATGATGATGGACATGGAAAGCATTAATTACTCTTGCAAAAGGCCTTCCTTACTCTAAGGGACCCAAAAATAAAGAGTTTATTTCCACTCCTTATATCATGCTCAACTTTTTTATATGCCAATTTTAACCTGGATTTTCTACTAGGAGTAAGTGGATTAGAATGTCCAACTTCTAAACACAAATCCCTAGCCACGGATCCATAGTTTACTTCATAATTTGATGACTTATATAATCTCAAATTGCATCTAGATGATTTCTTAAGATAGGAACACACCCCTACCTTCTTGGGTCCTTTTAAAAGCTAGCCCGAATTAATACTACATTCATAGAGGGGAGAAGGATAGGCCTAGATTGAGATTCCATGTAAGGGAAAAATGGGGGAGAGGAATTATTTTTGGATAGGTCTACTTTTTCAAGAATCCTCCTACCTTCAATACCCACCACCTCACACTTTCTACTAAGTTGTGGTGATAAGTTAGGGATTTTATCTAGGATTGAACATGGTGACACCTCGCTCCCTAGAGCTTAAAGAGAAAGAATCACTTGGGAATGATTATATAGGTTGGGGTGATTTGGATAAATATCCATGACATCCCATCCTCTTTATAAACTATCCTTGACATTGAATTCTAAAGCAACATTGAATTTAGAGCATTATCGTCCATAGACAAAAATAAAAGGGGAAACATAAGAGGGAGGACATTTCTCTTACTAGGAGCTAGTTAAAAGGCACATAGTCCTTTACCATGACATCCTTACCTTGCACTAGTGCTTCTAGATTCAAATATTCAAAATCAATGATGGAGGAGGAATCCCTGCTGGGATTTGACAAAAGGTAAAAAATCACCATTTTACTACTCTTCCCAAGACTATATCTTGGGATTTGAGCTCTCACTCCTCACCCAAAATTTTGATACTTGTTCTCCAATTCCTTTAGGAATAGTTCCTTTCAGAACCTCATAAGCCATTTGATTCCTACACTGGACAAAGGAGTTCCAACTGAGCATTGGAACTTTAAATGTTCACATCTATGACATAAATTGCAACAAAATGACACCTTTACATATTCTAAGATTTGAGTGTATATCCAAGGACCCGCAAATATTTCCACTTTTTTGGTATCCCTAACCTTAATCCCATCCGAGAATGATTTTTTACTTGAGAGTAGAAGACTAGTGTCACATGTCCTATGCATGACGGACCATACTGAACTCAATCCTCTACTAGTACTCTGAATGGCATGACCTTTACCTACATAATTTGTAGGATATAGATGCACTTTACCTATGTTTTGGGTGTTCTTAAGGTGATAAGGGACCTAGAAACATGAGGTTCCATTACCTTGTCACTTTGGGTAGTGTATTTGTCCCTTTCCATGCTTTAAATACATGCAATGAAAGGATTTAGATCCCTTGGAGTTGACCTATCCAAAAAAAAAAAAAATTCCTTATTCCAATGACAAATAATTTCCACCTTTGATTTGAATATTGATATATTTGAAGGATCTTCTCTATAGTCCAAGTGTTACTCCTCTTCCATCATGATGGATCAAGCCCTATAAAATATCAAATATATATATCCCAAGGGTAAGATCAATCGATTGAACCATCCATGTTAAACCCATACCACACTCCTCATTTATTATCATTACATTAATTATAGCTATGTCAAATTATTATCATTTATTTCTAGCCCTCTGTGTCCTATATATACATCAAGGAGATTCTTTTGAAAGATTATATTATGTTTTGCATTTGATATATTGCAAAAAGTGAATGCTCCATCAAAGATTATTTTTATTGATTCACTCTTTCACTTGATTTATGCATGACATTGTTGAATTGTCTCCTTTTTATTCTTATTTGGCTATTTGGTGCATAACATTTGGTATAAGAGTAGATGATCCTTGGATTGAATCCTTCAAACTAGTCATCCTACAATTTTCATTCTAACATTTTTTTAAGGTCAAACACATTGAGTGAAATTTTTAGGTTTGATACAAGACAAAGTGAAGTGTATTGGATAAAATTCTAAAATCTAGTTTTCTATAGTTTCAGAGTTATAGATTGTGCAATTTAGGGTTTTTTTCTAGCCCTTAAACTAGGATTAAAAAAGTGGCTTTGGTAAAAAACCATATATGAAGGTTGCAATATTAAAATTGTGTTCCACTAGTGGAATTGGATCAAATATAGACTAGGGTGTTTCAGGTTCAAATTTCATATATGTTAGGGAAATATTGGAAAAGGTGTTGTTTATACAAGTCCAATCTCATGAAATAGGGAAAAAATGGGAGGTTTTGGTAATTCCACCATAAATTTATCTTGGAAGTTTCAAATTGCATATCAGTAGTGGGATAATGAAGATGAAATATCAAATTACATCCTGTAAAAATTTCATCAATGGAGGATTAGATTTGGTGAAGTTGTAATAGGTTCAAGATCAACTAGCATACAAGACTTTGCAAAACCCTAAGCCCGTGATGTCTAGATATAATAAGTCAAATGAAACTCTTTTAGATTCTTATACAAGCTCATTATTAACATAATAAGAGAACAAATATATGTAACTTAAGGTGTCCAAGCTTGTAGAAAGAATAAAGAACATAGAATCTACAATGGCAAGAAAGGTTGACATCCTAAATATGATAACTCAAATAGAATTCCAAATTTTCAAGGATGATATTGAGTCAAACATAGTAAGAAAATATTATTTCAAAGAGATGGCAAGGAAAAGTGATGTCAAACAAATGACATAAGAGATGGAAAGAAAATATTGTCTCAAAGAGATGACAAGCAAAGATTATCTTAAATACATGAAGGAGGACCTTATCAAGGAGCTAAAAGGGTTCTTTATCCTAAATTCTCCTCTTTAAGAAGAGAACAATGAAAACAAGAGGATAAATTCCCAATCACATATGGATAAAATTTTAACACATTTGGAGAACAAGAGGATTGAGTCCCAGACACTAGATCATTCATCACTTCAATATCCACATCATCGTGGTTTCAATTTGGGACCAAGGAACTAATTCATTCCAAATATTTATATGAGGAACTTTGATGGTAATGATCCCATAACATGGATATTAATTATGAAGCAATTCTTTGATTTCCACCAGTGCTAAATCTACAAAAGGTAACTATTGCATCCTTATTTTTAGAAATTGGTCAATTTATGTTGCATCGATGGCTTTGTGATTGCAAAAAGGACTATATTTTCTCTTTTTACATTTTTACAAATGAACATATAACAAATTATGGGGATGGTATGAGAAAAAATATCTTTAGCCAATTGATAGAAAGAGGTCGAGTTACATACCACATTCAACAATTTCAAAATTGAGTTTTAGAGTGAATAATTTTCCAAAGGATAATTTGTTGTATCTCTTTATGGGAACTTTAAAAGAGAGCATTCAATGTGAGGTGCATCTCCTAGAGCCTTAATCCGTGGAATGATCTTAGTGTTGCAAAAAGAGTTTAAAGTAAAAATATGGCTATAAAGAGGGTTGTCACTAACACCTTATATAGAGAGCAGAATGTTCTCTCTCCTAACCTCACTCAACCTACAAGGTTGTCACATCACAAAATGGATGAAAGAAGAGAAAATAGACTATGTTTTAATTGTGACAAATATAGTAAGGGTCATAAGTGTGGTGAGAAAAAAGTATTCTACATAGGTTTTAATGAGGAAGAAGAACAAATAAAAAATTGAAACTGACTAATCCAACCATATCTTGTCATGCTTTGGTTGGAATTATCACTCCTCAAACTCTTAAGATAGAGGGATATATAAATAAAAAGGTAACAATGTTGATTGATTATGGTAGTACACATAATTTCATTAACAATGAATTAGCGAGCTTCTCAATTGCTTTATATATCCAACACCAATTGTTACAAGTAATGATTGCAAATGGAGGTACCATAAAATATTTAAGGAATTGACATAGTATTAAGCTTGTTGCGAGGAATTTTTTCTTGGATAACCCAATACCTTCCATCAAATAGTGGGGTTAAGATGGTACTAAAGGTCCATTGGTTATGACCATTGGGAACAATGGATTTTAACTTTCAAGAACCTTTCATGAGATTTTCCTCAAAAGGAAAGGAAGTTGAAATCAAAGGTATTGAAGGAAAATAAACTAAAGTGATAAGCTCTAAAAAGATGAAAAACTTGTTAGAAAAGGGACACCTATTACTATAATTGCATAATTGTGCACACTATATGTTCAAACATATAAACCCTTTGTTCCCTTGGCCAATCTCTAAAGAGTTATCCACAATAATTCTAAGGTATTTAATGAGATACCCAAAGGTTTTCATCTTGCTCGATAGCATGATCATGCTATTAAATTGATTTTAGTGAGGCTTCCTCCTAACATTTGAACTTATAGATACCTCTATGCCCAAAAGAGTGAGATTAAGGGTATGGTTCAAGAAATGCTAGAGGCTGGCATCCTTTGACTTAGCTAAAGAGTTTTTTGTTCACTAGTGGTGATGGTTTACAAAAAATATTATTAATGGCACATGTGTATTGATTATAGAGGTATCAACAAGATCACCATTAAAGGTAAGTTTCTCATTCCCATCATTAATGAATTATAGGGAGAAATTTTCTTTTCCAATATCTTCATTGAGGTTATCATTAAATAGAATGATGAAAGAAAACATCCCAAAAACAACCTTTAGAACACATGAATATCATTATGAGTTTATGGTGATGCCATTTCGCCTCACTAATTTTACTTCAACATTCAAAAATTTGATGAATTCTATTTTCAAACCTTTCCTTAGAAATTTTGTGTGGATATCTTTTGATGATATATTAATTTATGGTAAATCTTGGGAAGAGCACATACACCATATCAACAAGGTCTTAAAATTATTGGAGGAGAAAAAATTGATGCAAAGCCTTCCAAGTGTGCTTTTGGGGTTCATGAAGTGGAATAATTGGATAATATTGTATCTCATAAGTGTGTCAAGGTGGATCGTAAAAAAAATATATCTATGGCAAAATTCCTCAGGGGATTATTAGAATTGGCAATCTATTACCACAACTTTGTTAATAACTATGGTCTAATAACAACACCTCTAAGATCATTATTGAAATATGATGCATTTTTTTGGACCGAAGAAGCAACCCAAGCTTTTGAAAAAATTGAGGAGGCCTTTTGTAGGACTAATTCTTTAGCCATGCCTAACTTTGTAAAAACATTTATTGTGGAGTGTGATTCCTCATAGCATTTCATTGATGTAGTTACAATAAGGAAGGTCCATTGTCTTTGAACATTTCCAAATTAAAGGTAATAAATTAATCAAACCCATTATGAGCATGGAATGTTGTCCATACTACATTTTTTTAAGCAATGGAACCCGTTAAAAAAAAATCATAATAGTCTGAAGTACTTCTTGGAATAATTACTATCTTCAAAAGAGAAAAAAAATGGGTCACACAAATTCTTGACTATGACTTTGAAATTATCTACAAAATAAATAAATAAAAAGTGGCGACATATGCATTTTGAAGGAAAGAAGAATACTTTGAGGCCTTATATTATGCGATATTGATTCTACAAGATGATTGGGTAGAAGAAGTATATATAGAATGATAGCAGGACTAGAATGTGGGATAGTTGATTCAAGAACTAATACAAGACCCTAGTGCATCAGATAAATATGCGTGGAAAAATGATTCACTTTGATATAAGGATTTCCTATATTCATGTAATAATTCTCAATTCAAACAAAAATTCCTTTCAAAATTTCACACTTCTCCTGTAGGGAGATAATCAATATTTTTGAATAATTATCACAAGATCAAGAAGGATTTTTTTATTGGAAGGATTTAGAATGGATATTCACAAGTTTGTGGTAGAGTGTTTGGTTTGCCAATAGAAAAAAGGATAGATGATCAAGACGTTGAGTCTTATAGAACCATTAGTCATACACAATGAACATTTGGAATAAGTATCAATGTATTTGATCATATATCTACCAAAGTATGAATGAAATACTTTCATAATGGTGGTGGTGGATAGAGTGAGCAAAACTAGGCATGCTTTGAATTGAATTTTGTCTTATTTGGGTACTCAACCAACTCACAACTCCTCTTACCATCCCTAATATAATGGGCAAATTGAGATTGTGAATAAATGTTTATAAGGTTATCTCAATTTCTTTGCATCTGATAAATAATCACAATGAATCAAATGGTTACCTGTTGCAGAATGATGGTACAACTCTTCCATGCTTCACCCAAATTGTCCCCATTTATGGCACTATTTGGATATCATACTCCATACATCACATAACCCTTGAGAGGGAAACCTAAGGTTCAAGAAGTAGAATATCACATTAAGAACCAACAAGAGGTTCTCTAACTATTGAATGAAAACTTGGATATAGCACAAAATAGGATGAAACAACAAGAATATCGACAATATAGAGAAAGGTGCTTTGAAATGAGGGATTGTGTATTTTTGAGGTTGCAACCATACAAACAAATTATCCTCAAGCAACAAAATAAGGACAATAAATTATCAACCAAGTATTATTGTCCCTTTGAATGTGTTGCAGAGGATTGGTAGTATGGATTAGATATTGGAGTTGCCTTCATATTCACATGTGCATCCAATCCTCTGAGTTTCTTATTTAAAGAAGGTAATCAATGATAATATCCCTGTTCAAACTATGTTTCCAAAGCTCGATGAAGAGGGAAAAATCATACTAGAACCTAAACTGATCATTGAAACTTATATCAAGTAGCTATGGAATTGAGCATTATTGAGTACCTCATTGTTGATCTCTTTTCATGTTAGGGACAAGAGTCAAACTCCTAGGGTATTCTTAAAGAAGTTATCAAGATACCCTTTATGTTTTTATAGAGGTGGTACTCCTCTTTCACACTTAGATTTTCAATATACTTGTTTAAACAATAGGCTTAAGAAGTCATATCATCTACACCTGTGAGTGGACCAGGTGGTAAAGTAATTGAACATGTAGTAAATAAATTATAGTAGAAAAATAATAAACTCACATACAATAAACATAATCTCTATATCAATATTATCACATCCATTCATTCAAGTGATGAGAGAAAAATATTTGAAGCAAGACTCATGGACATAAAATAAGATTGATGGACCTGAAATTTAGAGAGATTTAAATGATTTCTTTCATTTAAAATCATAAGATGCATAGGCGAAACATACAAGAGATCTAATGCTTATATAAATTTTGAAACCACAAATGTTATGAGCTCTTGGAATAGCTCTCTACGAGAGTAAAAAATATTATAGATTGATGTTCAAGTTCGAATAAATTTCTTTCCTATTGCAAAACACAATGTTCCTGATACTTAACCAATTCAAAGAAATGCATTTATCCAAATGGACTGGGATGGGGCTCCTTTGGAGAAAATAAAATAATAACGGTAACATGGAAGAAAATGAGAAATGAAATAAGGGATCGACTTTATAAATGAACACTACACCAAAAAAGCTAGATTTTCAAAGACTGAGATGAAAGAAGGGAAATGTTTCAAAAATAAATGCACTCACAAAAATAACAGAGGAATAGTGGATGGATGGATCTTTCTCTCTTTGATGTCTTTTTGGTATAACCACTTCTTGGTTGTTAGTTTGGATCAATTATTTGCGTTAACGAAATTTTGAGCCACTCTTTAACATACTCCTTCATTGGTAGAACTGTGATGTTTTTCTTAACCTAGAGCGAGCATATTTCTTCTTCCATTTCATTAAATTTGAAGCATAACTATTCAACTAATGTGAGGTGGTCTTCATTATCATTCACAAAAGTAACTAACCATCACTTAATTTCTTCTTTCAAAAAATCAATGATATTGTCAAAATCACTCCCCCATGAAGCTTTAATTACACTCAATTTCATCTCCAATTGCTCCTTAGGTATAAGCATGGACTCTCTTACTAGTTGTGTGGCCTCGGTTTTTTAACAATTTCAAGTGCTTTAAGGAATGCGTTGCTTATTTTTTCATTAATCTTTGTACAATTGGAAATTGAACCTCATAGAATTTGAATTCTTACTAACCAACCTACTCTCACTTGTTTTATTCTATGGTTTGAAGGTAAATATTTTTTATTTATGTGGAAATCACTTAAACTTGACACCCGTGCAACAAAAGTGCTTAAAACATTTATAAAAAAAGTTTATCATGTTCCAAATATTCCATAAAGATGGCGATTCATTGTGACAGGTTCCATAATCTTACTCTGCTCAACAACTTGGTAGCTTTATTTACCCATGTCGATGTCTCTGGTGTACTCTTAGGCATTTGATCTGGAGCAATAATAGCTAATGGTTCTATGAAATAAAGATTTATGACTCAATGTTTCCTTGAGTTCGCTTATTATTTTTTTAACCCAATATTTTCTAGCTCTTACTCCAAAATAGAGTGAGAAGGACCATCTCCAGTGGTGATATTCAATTTGAGGAGTCCCAATGGTATGAATCCTGAAATGTCCACTTTTGAATTCAATTTTTGAGTTATTTTCTTATTCTTAACGTGGATATTTTCTATTTTCAATTTTCTTTCTTCCTTATTATATTGGGAATTATGCAATGTTAAAGATAGCTCTTGAAAAATAGTTGGTCCTTCCTGGGCCAACTCCTTTGCTATTCACTGAATTTGAGCCATCTGTAATGATACCTAGTCGGATATAGTGGCACTATCAACTTCCATATCAACAATATCTCTTGGCCCTTCAAAATTATGTGATCCTTTCTTACTTGAACTTCTCTTCCTTTTAGGCTGTGGAAAAACATGTGTCTTTTTAATGTTATCACGAGGGGAATCATCTTCATCATATCCTCTGACATGTCCTTCATTATTCTCTTCTCTGCTTACATTTGACTCTTGTTTCTTCTGTGCAAAAGGAGGAAATTCTACGTGGATGGGCGACATAAGAAGATTGCACATTAGTTTCACTTTTCCCTCTTTTCCTTGTTCTGGTTTGTTGTTTTTGAGTATTTGAAATAATCTCAGTGGCCAAATCATCATTGCATACTTGCTTTTATTTCTTATTAGGAGTATTTGGGTCATTTTCATCAATTCCTTATGAAACCCTTATGAAAAGGTTGCTATACCTCATGGATGCCAAATTTTTAGAAAAAAACCGTTCAGGTTCAAAACCTTTGAGAGGTTTTGCTTCCTTCAAGTTAAATGCATTAAGCATTTCATAAACTTCTATTAAATGGAGGGAAATTCTTATTGTCACATTGGCTACATTAAAGGGTAGGGAAATGAATTTCCTCTTTCTCTTTTTATCAAAAAGGGTGGACCATGTTTTGTATTGCCTACATATTTAAACAATAAAATACCGATCACAAATAAATGTAGCGAAAAGAAATGGGATTCCCTAGTCATATCCACACAACCTTATGTAAGTGTGGTCTTCTTTGTGCACACAAAATCCTTTTCCCTTGATAAAATCCTCTACCTCTTGAGTTATCCTTGCCAATGCTACTTCGATCAAGATGTATCTAAACTCTTTAAGAAATTTATCCTGAATAAGGAAAAAATGGAATGGTTCCTTATGCTTCCAAAGAATTAGGTACCAGAATTGGACAGGTTCACTTTCAACATCTAAATTACCCCTCAAGGGAAATCCTTCAAACACATTCCAATAAGTAATCGCTAGGACCAGACATGTGGCCATGAAAAATCTTTGAGTTTTCAAGTAATTGGCCATCTAATAGGAAATTTTGTTTGAATTTCCTCAACCCATTCAAACATAGCTTCTTTTTGGAAGGAAAAATACAACACATATAAAACTGACCTAGGAATGTGATATGTAGAATCTCGTCCCATTAAATGCACAAATAGCCATGAAAAATATCAATACGAGTCTGACAACATAGATATGTCAATAGTTGAAATATCAACTTTCATTTTTGCTAATGGAACCATGGATCCATTCAACAAATTCACCCCACCACCCTGGGAATCTAGGAAATAATCAATGTCTTGAAGCTTGAGACTTTTATTGGAGTCGAGAAATCAGAGCATCCTTTTAAAAAATTTAGGAGTTAGCAGCATTATGTTCTTTCCTTCGACTGCTACTCAATTTTTTCTACTTTTTGAGTCAAATCGGCGAACACACTAGGAAACCAACTCTCTAAAATCAAAAAATTTGGGCATGCAACCAAAAATTACTAGGCGAGTCGTCCAAATCTTGTTCTTAAGATTCTACTCATTATTTAAGCTAAAGAAACATTGATATGTAGTTGAACAATGGAAGTTCTTGTCTTGGTGCATGAGGGAATTGATAGTATCTCCATAAAAAAGCTCTTTTCTTCTTCCAGTTACCATGCTTCTTATTCTTCTAATGCACTTTGATATACGTGACACCATTACTTATGAATTATGGGTCTTAAAGTGTTTAAAGGATAAGCTCATGAATAACATTTAATAAAACATCCCTTCATCACATTCAATTTCCTTCAGGACATACTCAAACCATAAATGGAAGTTATTTTTAAAAGAAAGTTCTTCATTGGAAAACATGATAATCGGTCCAGTTTAACCCCAAATTAAAACCTTTTACATTGTGAATCAGAACTCATTAATGAATCATAAATGACCCTCGAAAAGTGCACAAGGTGCATGATAGTCCAACGAGAATTTCACTAAGTATGGAACAAGGGTAGATAGATAATTTCTTTAAAGGTTTAGTTGTGTGGATGTGTAGATGGATTGATGTGTGCAGGGAGCCAATTGTGCAAGGCTATCCACACAATAATTTTTCATAAGTATAAGTGTGCAGAGGTGAGGGTTGTGCGGAAGTACATATGTGCAGGGGATATGGCATGCCAAGATTTCCGCACAACCATAACCATCAAATGACTAAGTAAGGAGTATATGTTTTTGATTACATGGGTGTCTTATGGAGGAGGCAGAAGTGTGAAACAACGGGGTATACGAAGACAATATTTGTGCAAAGAGAAGGGTGGTGTTGGGTTCTCTGCACTAAAGAAAAAGTTCGAAAATAACCCAAGTGTTGTCTTATGTAGAACATGACTTGTGCAAGGGAAATTTTTGTGTAGAGTGAAGGGAAATGGTTTTGGAAAGGATAATCTCCACACAACAGAAGGAATCCCTCACAAGTCATAAAAATGGCTAAGTATTTTAAACATATGAAAATAATCTTGACATCTAATGAAACTATAGACACATGGTTGACTATGAAATGAAAAGGAAATGGGGGGGAAGGGTTCTATACATGGATAAAATTTTAAATCAAAGGTGATACATGAAAAAAAATCAACATATCGACTCCAACTGCGGGACAATGACCCCTTGCGGGTTGATAAGAACCCAGAATGCATTAGTCCAATGGGAATGGAGTCGAGGAGGTATTTATACATGGTGACTATACACATAAATGATACAAAGTGGACTATAGTACATTGGTTGTTAAAAAAAATGATAAGATCAAGAGAAGAAATGTTTCAGATGCTACCCATTGACATGCGGTTTTAAAACTTGGCCATCCATTCCTTTTAACAAATATGAATTGAATCCACATATATTTTCAATCTAGTAAGGTCCAATCCATAGGGAATCAAAATTTGAGTGTAATGGAGGTTTTTCTTTGGCCTTATTCCACAATAAGACAAACTAATCTTTTCATAAATATTTGGTTGTGGCACCTTGATTAAAATATTTTTTCACTACTTCCTGCCTTTTCTGGACATTTACTAATGCATGTTCTCTTTGCTCCTCTAATTGCATCAATTGATGAAATTGAGTTTGCATTAGTGTAGTCCCTTCTTCACCTTAAATCCCAGTGGCAACGTATAATTCATTGAGCTCTGAATGTATTGGTAATCGAGCATATTTTCCATAGACTAAGGAGAAAGGAGACTGTCTAGTGCTACTTTTTAGTGTTATTCTACTTTCACATAAAGAATTCAAAATATTATTGTGCCAGTCCCTTTGGTTTGTAGATATTGTCTTCATGAGAATTTTCAATAGATATTTGTTGTTCGACTTAGCCAATCCATTTCATTGAGGATGGTAATTTGATGATTTTCCCATTACTATACCAAACTTACCACATAAGGTTGTAAACTTCAAACTGATGAATATAGAACCATTATATGTGATAAAATTCTTTGGAACACCAAATCTTGATAAAATATTCTCTTGTAAAAACTGAATGAGATGCTCAGTATTGGCTTCCTTTGATGTTATTGCCTCTTCCCATTTTTAAAAATAATTAGTGGATTTTATTATGTAAGAATGGCCATTAATGGAATTAGGATTTATGGGGCCAATAACATTCAAACCCCACTGTATGAAAGGAATTTCAACTATGATTATCTTCATAGGAATAACAACCCTCTTCTCTTTACCAGTAAATTTTTGGCATGGCAAACATTTCCTTATAAAAGCATGTACATATATGAATAATGTTGGCCAATAAATATTAGCTCGCAAGATTCCATGTGATGTTACCATTGGAGAAAAATGTCCACCACAAACACCATCATGCATTTCCTTCACCATTTCAATGGACTTAGAGTGGCTTAGGCATCTTAACAACATACCATCAAAATTTCTCCGGAATAAAATCCTAGAAACTAACACATAAGAATTTGATTTCATCTTCAGTAATCTCCTTTCTTTTGCTATCATGCCAGCTATAAATTTCCCTGACTTTAAATAAAAGATGATTTATTTATACCATTCAAACATGTGATGTCAGAATATAATTCCTGAAGTAAGAGACAACTTTGACCAAGGAAAATACTTGTTTCTCCATGGGAGAATATTTTAGTTCGTACTCTTGCAAGAATTTACTCATAAAATAAATCATGTGATCTTCCTTCAAATCCTTCTTATGGGTCAATATGGCAACAATAGTTTCCTCTGAGGAAAAAGAGTATAGGATAAAATATTTCTCAAAATTAGGACTAATAAGAACTAGAGTCGTGAAAATCTCTGACTTTATATTCAAGAAATTTTTATGAGCTTTATTAGACCATTCAAAGACTTGATCTTTCCTAAGCAACTTGTTGATAGGATTAATGATTGATGCAAAGTCTGGAACAAATCTTCTGATAAAGTTTATTTTCCCAATACCTGACTGAACAAATTTGTGACTCATATGAGATTTCAACTCAACTATGGATTTGATCCTTTCTGGGTCAAATCCATAGTTGAGTTGAAACCTCCTATGAGTCACAAATTTGTTCAGTCATGTATTGCGAGAGAGAGAGAGAGAGAGAGAGAGAGAGAGAGAGAGAGAGATTCCATCTTTAAGCGCATGATCCATGGCTCTTTGAAATGTAGCTCCCACATTCATCAGCTCAAATGGAATTGAAATCTAGGCATATGTTCCCCAAGGTGTCGTGAATGTCATTTTATGTCCATCTTCATCTTCCACCAACACTTGATTGTATCTGGAAAATGAATCAAGTATAAAAATCATTGTAGAATCGGTGATTTGTTGTAACAACATCTCCATATTGGGTAGAGGATAATTATCTTTCAGAGAAACTTTGTTAAGATCTTGGAAATCAACACATAATTGGATTTATCCATTCTTTTTTCTTACTACCATTGGATTTGATTTCCAATCAGAATGTCTAACTGAAAAAATAATTCATGTCATTTCCATCTTTTCAAGTTCCAATTTAACCAAAGGTTTTAGTTTAGGATTGGTTATCCTTGTCTTCTATATAATAGGATTGGTTCCTTCCTTCAAAGGTATGACATGTTGGACAATAATTGTATCGTATTCTTTCAAATCATCATATGCCCTTGCAAAAATATCCTGGAAATATAAGAAGAGCTTGATGTATTGGTCAATTTCCTCCTTGGTACATGTGCTTCCCAATTTTTTTTTTTTTGGGTTTTGTTGAGTTCCAATATTCATTTTCTTAATATATTGTACTTTTCTAAGTGATGTTTCTTCAATAGGTTTGCTCTTCCATATTTGATCATCTTGAGTAAACAAAGATTCTAGAAGAACATAAAATTTAGTGCTCAAATCACTTCCATGATTTAGATATTCAGACTTACAGTTTTCTGAAAAATATTCTTCATCAATGCTTTGTTCCATGAGAAATTCAACAATATGTTCTTCATTTTTTAATATTTGCCAAAAATCTTGGTTTTCTAGTACTAATGAGCAAAAAATCATATTAACATGGAATGTATTATAAGATGATTCCAGATTGAAAAGTGAGGCCGACACTGCCAATGAATCAATCCTCTAATTTATTTCCCTAAGAATGAATGATATGTTGAAGGAACTAAATGTATGGATAAGATCCCAAACTCTTTCAGCATAAGCCTTCATCCTTTCATATTCCACCTCATTGTTTGTACACTCAAATTGTAATAAAAATGCACGTGGATGCAATTGTCCTCAAGGACTTTTAAATATCACACCTACTCCATATCCATATTTTGAGGAAGCACCATCAAAAAACAATTTCCAAAATCCATGGAATAGAGGTTCATCATTATTTTCAATCCTCGTATAATATTCAATTAAAATGGAATAATTACCATGAACAACATCGATGTAGTTTACCACTGCTTCAATTTATTTTTTCTTGAATAGAAAAAGATTTCTCTGTTCACAAGGGATCCTTGTAAGTCTACCATATTTATTTGGCAACATCATACAACTTTCATCATTCATTATGTATCCCCCCAAGGAAAAACATTATTCCCTTCCTAAAACAACAACATATGTTGCAGGTAGGCCAATCACAATTATAGTGAAAACAATCCTGATATGTGGTGCATAATTTATCCATGCAAAAAAATCCTTGATTTCTCAGTATGTTGGGAATTTTCTTGAATAAATTGCGTAAATGTTCTCTCCAATTTCATAATACTTAGTGAATTCCAAGACAACTACTTGCATTATGGAAAGGGACATGATGTTATTTGCGGTACCACTATCTACCATACAATTATGTAATATCAGTTGAGGTGTCTCCAAAGATATATAAAAGGGAGGATCTTTCCTCATGTTCTCATAAAAGGAACATAACGTTGTTGTTGATTGTTTCCTCTACCCTTCTATCAATTTTATCTCCATTTTCTAGTACTTTAATTAGATTTTCATTTTGCTGAGGAATTTTGAATACCTCAAAAAATGGAATGTTAAAATGCAATTTTGTCACATCGTCAACACTATTATAAGTAATCTTAGTAGAGTTTACCCTTTCATAATTATTCCTCTGAGAAATTTGCCTTGTATTCTTGTAATTTGCTTGGGAATAAACATTTTTTGGAAGAGTTGGGACACCTTTAACTTTGTCCACTTGTGGGGAAATACTATTTTTCTCTTTGAATTTATTCAATTGTGCCCTTGTTTGGACTACATTCTCTTGTTATTTATTCAAAATTTCTTCTTCTACTGTCAAATATGCTTATGAAAATGACATTGTATCATCATCTATCTCCATGGATTCAAGGATTCTAGAAGATCCTTCATTATTGACTTCAAGAGGATCTAAGAATAGGTGATATTCCTTAATAAGTTCATCAACAATTTCATTTATTACAACAATATTGAGATTTTGGAACTAGGGATCTCTAGGCCTAGTAGTAGGATTGTCCACATTCATGTTTCTTTTAGGACATTCCCTAAATCCATATGTGGGTGATCCAACATTCTGGTACTATTGATGTCGTCTTTTTTCTTCAACTCTCCTTAATTGAGTTATCTCATTCTGCATCTCTCTAAGAATTTTGTTCAACTATGCAATTTCTAAAACTTTCTTCGAATGAGAAGGTTCATTTGGTAGAGGAATAGATCGAACATTTGGTGGTCAACCATGAAATATACCTCTTGCAACTTCTCTATCTTCCACATTTCGAGATAGTTTAGGCATCCTCTCATCTGAAACTTTGAGGGACATCATTTATCATTGCACTCTTCCCAAAATAATATCCATGTCTGCATTTCTTTCTAACATATCTTCCTCCATATCTTATGCTTTCCTCATAACATATTATAATGTATCAATTCAGGTAGACTTGATTTCATATTTTACATTTGTAGGTATTGGATTTTTGAAACATCCAAGAGCAACAAGGGAATTAGGATGTTGATCCTCTGATATTCATTTTAAAGTCCTAAAAATATAGGATTGAAATCTCCGATGTTTTCATTCTTCTCCAAATGGATTTGAGTAAACCGAGTTCGGAGGGTATGATATGCAACATGATGAGCATATATTCTCATGAATGCATACTCAATATCATAAAAACATGTGATTTATTTTTGTGGTAGGGACATATACCAGTCATAATATGGATTGACCAAAGTTTGTAGAAATACTCTAACCATGACATCATCATGTATAACCACATGTATATCACAAATTGTAAGGAATTGATCAAGAGTTTTGTCAGGATTCATTATATTGTCACTACTAAATACTGATAGTACTCCAGCAGGAAGATTTGGAAATTGATGTTGTTCACTTGAAGAGCTAGAGGACTTATTCGTTGTCTCTATCTCTAGTTTCTTTTCCTGTCATATTTTCTTCCTCCTTCCTCTTGTCTTTCCTCATTTCTTGCTTCTGCATTTCATTCCTCACGATATCCCATATCTTCTTGATGAACAACAATTGATGGAAATAAATATATAGAATCTTGAACCACAGAGCTACTGGCTTGTTCAATAATTTTTCTTTTGCTTCTTATTATAGGGACTTAAAAATATTTTGAAGTGTTCAATACTGTGAATCTTTATTGGAGTTGCCTTTTGAAATTGTGAGGAATGGAGGGCTCCTATTGAGCCAATACTTTCCAATATCTCTCAAGGCCTTCTCGATTATCTATTGTTTTCAAGGCCAAATTATATAACGGATTCATAACACTAATTTGGTCATCAATCCAATGAGAAGATGAGGTTGGAATGGATCAAGACGAGTCATTAACTGGAGGTAATTGTTAGATGATCCAAAATACAAATATCATAGTTTAGAAAGTTAGAATAAAATAATTATTAATTTAGAATATTAAATTAATAATCTAGAATATTTGATTAATAAATGGAGACATTTAGAAATAGATTATTGTTGTAAGAGATATGACTCTAAAAAGGTGTCATATCTTAGGCTCTAAATTAGGAGTATAGTTAGAATATTGTTAAGATATAATTTATTGTAAATGGACACTTGTTTATTTAATAAATGATCCATAACTAGATTTTTTTAGGACATGTATCTTATATATAGCTCATTGCAAGAGTGTTGAGGTGTTCATGTGTAAACTCTTACGAATTCTCATATGTAATTTATTTTCCTATTTAATAAAAGTGTGTGTCTAAGGACACTTCTACCATTATTTTGGTATCAGAGCTCCAGTAATGAAGCTAAAATGAGGAGGAGATTAGCTGATTTGAGGAGAAGATTTCAGCTCTACAGGCTAGTGCGCACTCTGTCAGTAAAATCGGTTAGTTAATGGTTCATTTTTTAAAAAAATTTAAAGAAAGGGAAAGATTTTTTTTTTATAAAATCATTCTTTATTGTCTCTGCAATTTAATTGTTGGATTACTGGTTCGAATCCTGATTTTCCAAAGAAAAACTTCTTTCTTGCGTGGACATTGTGAAATGATGTCCATGCTAAAAAACTATTGCTCCCTTTGTATCTGCTTTCATTATCAACAAATTAAGGCACAATTCTGCCATTATTGTCCGACACTTCTGACTGCTAGTTCATGCATTTTTGTCCCTGCATTTATTAAAAAAAAAAGGGCTTGACATTGCTTTCATTATTGTATGCCTGCGTATCCCTTTATCGACTGGTGCAAAAACAGAAAGCGTTATTCATTGCACGAACCTTTTGACACTGCACTCCACCAACTCGTACTTCATATCTGAATCCTGTATACAGTGTATGTTTTTTTGATTTTGTAAAATTAATTGCAATAGAAGGGTCGACCACTACCAGCTTCAGCAGAAGGATTCACTGTAATATTGGAGAGACTATTTAAAAATAAATAAAAAATTCTTGGCTAAGTTCTACCACAAATTGCCAACATCATGCGCCTTGTTGAATTCGTGTGTATCTCACCAATCAAGGATCTGGAGCGACCTCATTCATTTAACTCATATTGAATACTGTGGAGCATTTTTGCTGGGATTATATATAGCTTTTGTGCGATACCAGTCTAACAATCATGTTTTTCTTGCATTTTTTTTAGCCAACCACATTCTTGGAGACAACGAACAACTATGTCAAGGTTTGTAGTTTGGTAGGCGCTATAGATGCTTACTCTTGGAAGCTTAGAATTTGAATGAGTGTATGAATTATGTATCTTGCGTATTTTTTAAGAGCTTCCCAGTTGAAGGTGGTTGCTATTTGTATGTAGGTTCTTGTGAAATTCTCATTCATTGCCAAGAATATTTTTACTACGTATTTAACACAGAGTAAAATGTACAATTTCCACTCTAACAATAGAGTTGAATAAAAAACAACGAGAGAGAGATCAAAATGGAAATATTGACAAATTTAAAGGCAAAGAAGGGCAGTGCAGATTTGTTTTTTCAAAGGAAAAATATCTAACATACTAGAACCTACCATCAACTAGAAGCAACAAAAATTTCCATCTTGATCACCACCAGTTCGAGCATCAAATGCTCTCTCATTGATATCAATTTGTTTTTGGGGGTAACAAAATTTTTGTAACTCAAAGTAATTTTACTTTGAGGGGGGGTAATGTTTTTTTTTTTTTCTTTTTTTATCAAAAATTTGCAAGAGCAAAGTAAGGAGTAAAATTTTGAAAGTTACCTGGAATTTGACTAGAGCCAAGTGCAAAGCTCAGTCACTTTTCTCCTGCTTCAATGACTATAAAAGGGTCAAGGCCAAGCCCCTATAGATCATTTTTTGTGTGATGCGTGTGGTGTGTTGTTCATCTTGATATCTTTTGCTTGATTCTTTTTGGTGCGAAGATTCAACACTACAATGTCGAAGTTAATTAATTTGTTCTCTAACTCTGATAAACTTGAAGGCACAAAATCATACAAGACATGGAAACGTCTCATTGAAAGCACTCTCATTTATAATGAACTTTGGCGTGATATATGTAATGAAGATACTAAGCCAAATAAACCTACAGATGCAACCACACTAGCAAAATGGGAAATTAAAAATCCCAAAGCATTAACACTCATCAAATCTTCAGTTAATGATGAGATGTATGCCCACATTGAAAATACTATTGATGCATGGTCTGTTTTGAAAAAATTTAAGGATCTATTTGATACTCATCCTGAATCAAAGAAATTTTATCTTCAATTAAAGTTGCTCCAAAAAAAATTGATTGGAGGAGGTGATGTACATGAATATATTTCTAGACTTAAGAACATTAAGCAAGAAATACTAAATGTTGGTTTTCAAGTAGTAGATGATAGTTTCATGACCACAATTGTAATTGTTGGATTTCCTTCTTCCTATACACATTTTTTGGAAACTTTACAAGTAACTGGAAAGTTAGACAAACTTACATTTGATGAGCTAAGTGAGATGTTATCTCAACACAACAAAACTTTTGGAAAGAAAAAGCAAGTTGGGGAAGATGTTTTTTTCACAGAATCCAGCACAAGTAAATATTCAACTGACGGTTCTAGAAGCATAGGAAGAGGACATTTTGCACAAGGTCGTGGATGAAGCCAAAGTAGAGAAAACAATTTTTCAGATAGGAGCAATTTTCAAGGAAGAGGAAATAGTCAAAGCAGAGGCTATTTTCAAGGCAGAGGAAACAATCAAGGCAGAGGGTATTTTCAAGGAAGAGGAAATAGTCAAGGCATAGGCTATTTTCAAGGCAACAGTCAAGGCCAAGGATAAACTCCAAACAGAGGTCAAAACAGAGGCAGAGGACAAAATTCAGGTAGAGGAAGAGATTTAAGTCAAATTGTTTGTAGAAGATGTAACAAAGTTGGTCATTATGTAGAAGATTGTCGAACTTCCATTGATAAAATTTCCAAGTTTCATCAAAACAAAACACAGTTTGCAAATGATCAAGATGATGATGGTTCAAAATATGTCTTTACCTCATCTTCAACATTACAAATTTCCACCGATTTTCAAAGTGATTATGAAGATGCTTGGATTCTAGATTCAGGAGCATCTCAACACATGACTTTCAGACGTGATTTCTTTTGGAATTTTAAAGAATGGCATCTTAATTCTGTATTTCTTGCAGATAATACCAAACATACTCCTTATGGAAAAGGTGTAGTTAAAGTTTATTTACCTGATATTGGAGAAATAATGATTTCAAATGTATGGTATGTACTAACCTTTAAAAATAATTTGTTGTCTTTAGTCACGATTCGACAAGAAGGACATCAAGTGATTATGGAAGATGGATTAGTTAAGATTAATTCAGTCAAACATAATATGAAAACAATGATGACAGGTTATGAAGATGGAAAATTGTTAAGGATGAAAGGGACAATTATTCCAAGGCATTCTGACTTTGCAGGAGTAGTAAGTACAAGTATTTCACCTATAAGATTGTGGCATGTGAGATATGGACATCTCAACTTTGAAATTCTATATCAATTTCAAAAACAAGGGATGGTTAAGGGACTTCCAAATTTCAAAAAGGAAAATACAAAATGTGAAGCTTGCATTTATGGAAAACAAAGTCGAGAGAGTTTTCCAACAAGTTCATGGCATGCAAATAGGTGGTTGCAACTAGTTCACAGTGATGTTTGTGGACCACTACAAACTTATTTCGGTGGTTGCAAATATGTTTTACTCTTTATTGATGATTTTAGTAGAATGACTTGGATTTACGTCTTGAAGAAAAAGTCAGAAGAATTTGAAAAGTTTACGATTTTTCATCAACTTGTTGAAAACAAAGTTAAAGAAAATATCGACACTCTCAAGACAGATAATGGAGGGGAATTCACTTCTAATGAATTCAAAACTTATTGCACAAAAAATGGGATAAGAAGACATCTTACAAATTTCTACACTCAACAAAATGGAGTCATAGAAAGAATGAATCACACCTTGTTAGGAATGGCAAGATCCATGTCAACCTTTAAAAAGTTAAGTTCTACATATTGGGCAGATGCAATCCATACAACTATCTACTTAAGGAACATATCTCCAACTACTTCTTTGGATGGAATCACACCTTATGAAGCATGGTTTGGTTTCAAACCTCGAGTTAAACATATTAGAGTTTCTGGATCAATGTGTTATGCCTCAGTTCCGAAAGAAAAATGAACTAAGATTGACTCAAGAAGCTTGAAATGCACAATGATTGGGTATTCTGATGAGAAGAAAGGGTACCAAATTTTGTCCAATGGAAAATTTATTGTAAGCAAGGATGTAATTTTTGATGAAACTAAAAGTAAGAGTGCTGAAGAAATAGAAAGTCTTCTTCAAAAGTTAGAAACTAAAGGAAATCAAAGAAAAGGAAAAATGCAAAGTCAACCAAATTCACATAATTGGTATGAACTTGATTTTCCTTCATCTGAAGATGATACATCCAATCCATTTACATCAACAACATCATCTAGGTCTTCCAGTGGTTCATCATAATCTCCTAGAAGCGCCAGTTCATTTGACAATGATTCTCCACCTCCAACATCTTCAGATCCCCACACAAGTCAACATCAACTACCAAAATGGGTAGTTCAACTTTTGAAAGATGTAAGGCCTGATGAGAAGAATAAAACAGGAACAAGGGGATCACACAATAGTGAATGAAATTTTTCCTTGATAGCAAATGATTTTACTGAACCTTCCACATACAAAGAAGCAGTAAAACATAAAAACTGGAAACAGGCTATGATTGAAGAGTATCAAGCAGTAATTGATAACAACACTTGGAAACTTGTTGATTGTACTACAAGTGTTAAACCCATCAGATGAAAATGGGTTTACAGAATTAAATACAACCAACATGGAGAAATTGACAAGTATAAAGCAATACTTGTGGCTAAAGGCTTTGCATAGCAGGAAGGCATTGATTATGAGGAAACTTTTGCTCCTACAACTAAATGGAATACCATCTGATTAACACTTGCATTGGCCGTTCAGAAAGGTTGGAAAGTTCATCAAATGGATGTAAAAAGTGCTTTTCTCAACGGAGACTCACAGGAAGATGTATATATGCAACAACCACCAAGTTTTGAAATTGAAGGGCAGGAACATAAAGTCTGCAAATTAATTTAGGCTTTATATGGGTTAAAGCAAGCTCCTCGATCTTGGTATACCAAAATGGATGAATACCTTCATAAAACTGGTTTTCAATGAAGTGAATCTGATGATACTTTGTATATTCATCAAAAGGGTCCATATCTGGTGATTCTTGTTATGTATGTAGATGATTTGATCATTACGGGAAACAATGATGATCATATTACACAAGTGAAAAAGGAGTTACATGCAGGTTTTAAGATGACCGATTTGGGACTACTTCACTACTATCTTGGAATTGAAGTATTTCAACGTCCACATCATATTTTCATTTCTCAAAGTAAGTATGAAATATAAATTATTCAAAGATTTGGAATGCAGGATTGCAAACCATCTCTTACCCCTATGGAACAACACTTGAAACTTTCAAAATTTGAAGGGGGGGGAATGGTAGACAACACTACTTATAGACAATTGATTGGCAACTTGATTTATTTGACAAACACTCAACCAGATCTATCTTATGCAGTCAATATTCTTTCATGCTTTATGAAGAAACCATGAGAAAGCCACTGGAATGTAGCTAAAAGAGTTGTTCGATATATCCAAGGAACAAAAGATTTTGGTCTTCTTTACAAAAAGACTAAAATTTTTGTACTTGGTGGTTTTTCAAATGTCGACTTTGCTGGAAGTATTGATGATAGAGAATCAACATCAATTTATTTAATGAACATGGGTTCAACAATAGTGTCTTGGAGTTGTAAGAAACAAGCTACAGTGGCCACTTCTACAACAAAAGTAGAATACATCTCAGCATGGGAACCAACATGTGAAATTGTTTGGTTACGTAGAGTTTTGTAGGACTTGGGAATTTCTCAAACAGAAGCTACATCATTATTCATCAACATCTAGTCAGCCATTAAGCTTTCCAAGAATCCAGTTTTTCATTAAAAGAAAAAGGACGTGGAAACCAAGTATCATTATATCAAATCACTCATTGCAAAAGATGTCATCAAGCCAATTTATTGTCCTTCAGAAGATCAGATATTAGACATTTTCACGAAACCTCTTGGCAGAATAAAATTTACTAAATTTAGGGATGAACTTGGTATCTGTTGTAATGTATCTTTGGATCATAGGGGGGAATGTTAGATAATCCAAAATAAAAATATCATAGTTTAAAAAGTTAGAATAAAATAATTATTAATTTAGAATATTAAATTAATAATCTAGAATATTTGATTAATAAATGGAGACATTTAGAAATAGAGTATTGTTGTAATAGATATGACTCTAGAAAGGTGTCGTATATTAGACTCTAAATTAGGAGTATAGTTAGAATATTTTTGAGATAGAATTTATTATAAATGGACACTGGTTTATTTAATAAATGATCCATAACTAGAGTTTGTTAGGAAATTTAGCTTATATATAGCTCATTGCAAGAGTGTTGAGGTGTTCGGGTGTAAACTCTTGCAAATTATCATATGTAATTTATTTTCCTATTTAATAAAAGTGTGTGTTTGAGGACACTTTTGCCATTAGTAATAACTTATATATTTAATCATTTCCCCAGTATGGTCACAAAAAATGTTGTTCTCTTTTCCTAATAAAGAGTCAACCTCCTAGGGTATTCTTAAAGAAGCTATCAAGACACCCTCTATGTTTTTATAGAGGTGTTACTCCTCTTTCTCACTCATATTTTTAATATACTTGTTCAAACAATAGGCTTGAGCATTCATATCATGTACATCTATGAGTGGACAAGGTGATAAAGTAATTGAACATGTAGCAAATAAATTATAGTAGAAAAATAATAACATTACATGTAATAAACATAATAGCTACATCCATTCATTCAAGTAAAGAGAGAAAAAGCTTTGAAGAAAGACTCATAGAAACAAAATAAAATTGATGGACCGGAAATTTAGAGGGCTTTAAATGATTTCATTCATTTAAAATCACAAGATGCATAGGAGAAACATACACGATATCTCATGCTTACTTAAAGTTTGAAACCACAAACTTTATGAACTCATGGAATAACTCTCTATGAGAGTAAAAAATATTACAGATAGATGTTCAAGTTTGAATAAAGTGCTCACCTATCAGAAAACACAATGTTCCTAATACTTAAACTATTAAACGAAACACATTCATCCAAATGGATTGGAATAGGGCTCTCGTGGACCAAATACAATAGTAGCGGTAACTTGGAAGAATATGAGAAATGAAATCAGGGATCGACTATATAATGAACAATACACCAATAAATCTAGATGATCAAATCCTGGGAGGAAAGAAGGGAAATGCTTCAAAAATAAATGCACACACAAAAATAATAGAGGAATAGTAGATGAATGGATCTCTCTCTCTCTCTCTCTCTCTCTCTCTCTCTCTCTCTCTTTGATGTATTTTTGGTGTCGGGGTCTTCACACACACACACACACACACACACACACACACACATATATAGGTCTTCGAACCTTTCTGGTATAATTACTTCTTGGTAGTTTTTCTGGATTAACTGCTTGTGCTAATGATATTTTAAGCCACTCTTCAATGTACTATTTCATTGGTGGAACTATGATGTCTTTCTTAACCCAGAGAAAGGATATTTCTTCTTCCATTTCTTTCAATTTATGGCACAATTGTTCAACTAATACTAGGTGGTATTGATTATCATTCATGAAAGTAACTAACCATCGCTTAATTTATTCATCCATAAAATCAATGAGATTGTCGAAGTCATTGGCTCATGAAGCTTTAATTATGCTCAATTCTATCTCCAATTTCTCCTTAGATATAAGGATGGAATCTCTTACTACTTGTGGGCCCTCAAGACTTTTAATCATTTTAAGTGCTTTAAGGAATGCTTTGCTTCTTTTTGATTAATCTTTGTACAAGTGGCAATTGAATCTTGTAGCATTTGAATTCTTTCTAACCAACCTACTCTCACTTGTTTTATTACGTGGTTTGAAGGTAAATCTTGTTGATTTCTATGTAAATCACTTAAACTTGACACTCGTGCAACAAAAGTACTTAATGAATTTTTATAAAAAAGTTCATCATGTTCCAAACATTTTAGCAAATATTACAGAAAGGTGGCGATCCATAGTGACATGTTCCTTAATTTTGTATCGACCTCCGAGGATTATGAAATAATATTAAGTCTCTTATTGTTGTTTTCCATGACATATAATCTTACTCCACTCAACAATTTGACAACCTTATTTACATGTATCGATGTCCCTGATGTACTCTGAGGTATTTGATCTGGAGCAACAATAGCTAATGGTTATATGAACAAAAGTTTAGGACTCAATGTGTTCTCGAGTTCGATTATTCTTCTTTTAATCTAATATTTCTAGCTTCTTCTCTAAAATAGAGTCATCAAGAGCATCTCCAGTGGTGATATGCAATTTGAGGAGTCCCAGGGGTCAAACTCATGAAACGTCCACTTCTTAATTCCATTTTTGAGTTATTTTCTTATTCTTAACATGGACTTTTTCTATCTGCAATTTTCTTTCTTCCTTATTATATTGGGAATTATGTACCGTTAAAGACTACTCTTGAAAAACACTTGGTGCTTCCTGGGCCAACTCCTCCTCTATTCGTTGAATTTGATCCATTCGTAAAGCTAGCTAGTCGGGTACATTAGATTGTTGACTTCCATATCAACAATATCTCTTGGCCCTTCATAATTCTATGAGCCTTTCTTACTTGAACTTCTCTTCTTTTTATGTTGTGTAACAACATATGTATTTTCAATGTTATCATGAGGGGGATAATATTCATCATCTCCTCTATCATTTCCTTCATCATTCTCTTCTATACTTAAATTTGTCTCTTGTTTCTTCTGTGCAGAGCAGGAAATACTACGTGGATGGGGGCAAGAAGAAGATTGCACATTAGTTGCACTTTTCCCTCTTTGCATTGTTTTGGTCTGTTGACGTTGAGTATTTGAACTAATCTCAATGGCCAAATCATCATTGCATACTTTATTTTCTTTCTTCTTAAGAGTATTGGGTCATTGTTTTCAATTCATTTTGTAACCTTTGTGAAATATTGCTATACCTCATGGACACCAAATGTTCAGAAAATGTTCAAAACCTTTGAGGGGTTCTACTTCCTTTAGGTTAAATGCAATAACCATTTCAGAAACTTCTATTAAATGGGACAAAATTCTTGTTGTCACATTGGCTACATTAAAGGGTAGGGAAATGAATTGTCTCTTTCTCTTTTTATAAAAAAGGGTGGACCATGTTTTGTATTACTTGTAGACTTCGACAAAAAAATACCGATCACAAACTAATGTAGGGAGAAGAAATGGGTTTCCCTCATATCCATACAACCTGATGTAAGTATGGTATTCTTTGTGCACACAAACCCCTCTTCCCTTGAGAAAATACTTTACCTCTTGAGTTATCCTTGTTGGTGTTGCCTCGGTCAACATGTATCTAAACTCTTTAAGAACTTTATCCCGAATAAGGGAAAATTGGAATGGTGGCTTATGATTCCAAATAAATAGGTACCAGAATTGAACAGGTGCACTTTCAACATCTAAATTACCCCTTAAGGGAAATTCTTCAAACACATTACAATAAGAAACCACTAGGACCAGATATGAGGTCATGAAGAATCTTTGAGTTTTCAAGTAATTGGCCAGATGATAGGAAATTTCATTTGAGATTACCTCGACCCAATCAAACATAGCTTTTTTTCGGAAGGAAAAATACAAGGCATATAAAAATGACCTGGGAATGTGAGAAGTAGAATATCATCCCATCAAATGCGTGAATAGTCTGTAACATCCCGCTCTGGCGCACTGAGATAACTTATTTTTTTAGGACACTTGCTAGCAAGTGATCTGGACTTTTATGATGTTAGACCATTTATACTTGATTATTATGAAATTGACAGATGACATGATGTGTTACTATTTGATGTAGACAGGTGCTATTGACTCAGTTTTATTGAGTGTGCAGGTTTTTTGACCTTGAGGATGCAGAGGCATCGGTAGAACCCCCTTGGACTCCGAACTGAGTCAGGGAGTGTGCTTTTGGGTTGATATATTTACTGTGATGTTTCATTGATTTGATGATTTAATGTTGACATTTCTGACATGATTGTTGATGATGCAGACTGACGATAGCTTGCCGACCAGACTCACATATGGAGTAAAGGGGCCACACACGATTTGCAGAGAGGTTGAGGGAGAGGGGTGGATAGCAGCCCTGCCACCTTCTACTAGCACTCCCGCCATGGCCCGAAGTGTAGGTTAACGATTACCTGGTTCGGGAGGAACCACGATGTCGTGAGGGCAGACTGCGGCAGTTGCTCACGATGATTCTAAGGGGCGCGCAATAAGGCGAGGGGCCTTATTCCTTAGAACCCTTAGTCTCCTACAAGTTCACCTGGCGGAGTGTTGACTCCAGGGGTTATATATGTCTACCAATCAGTCCAGTTGGTGAGTGGCACCCTTGGAGCACATGGTGCATCCTGAAGGGCACGTCGCACAAAAGAAACCTAGTTGGCGAGTGACACCCTTGGAGCACGTGGTGCATCCTGAAGGGCACGTCGCACAAAAGAAATTCAAGAGGCAAGTGGCACCCTTGGAGAACATGGTGCATCTTGAAGGGCACATCGCCGTAATGTTGGATGAAGGAGTCAGCCTAAATAACCCTAAGTCATCAACACCTGAATAAATCCTTAAACATTACCCCTAACCAAGCGTCGCCAGTTCAAAATTTGAGCCCTTTGTCAAAAAAAAAAACATAATTCAAGACTATACATTAAATATTATTTATCCCTATGATTTGCAACCTCCGCCTAATCCAAGGAGCCCCTTCCTTAATTAAATACATAAAACAATTCCTCCGTTAATTGAACTCATAAAGTAATTTCTTCCTTAGTCGCATACATAAGGCCATTCCTCATTCCCAGTAATAAGCTTGATAATTTATCTTTTAGTGAAGGTACCACTTCGCCCTAACATAATAATCAAAGCTTAACCATCTCCTAATGACAATGCCAGGATATTCTAGCTCACAGTAGCTCTGCCATGCAAATAACATTAGAAATTTATTCCCTACTAAGCTAGCTCTAACAATACAGGTGCTAATAATAATATTAAAGAAACAAAATAAAACCCACTTAAGCTAATGTGAGTCTTCATAAAGTTTGTAGGGTAAAATAAAGAGATTAAATAAATTAATTCATTTAGGGGGGGTTGTAAATTTGAAAAGAGGAAATTAATTAGTTAACTAAAGGGAGTTAAAAGAAAAATATATATATGTATTATGAATTAAAAATAATAATAATAAGAAGAAGAAAAGATGCTTAGGCGCATTTACCCTTTGAGTTTTCAAAAAAAGAAATAAAAAGAAATAAATAAATAAATAAAAAGGGGGAAAAACTTAAAAGAAAGGGGATTTAGGGTTTTTGGGGAAAACCTAATGGGATGAGGTCAAAAAAAGGAGGATAAAAGAAGGGAGATGGGGGAAAAGAAGGGGATCTGCTATGGAGTATTGTTATGCTGCCAAAATAACAAACGGGACTGATTGCTTGTAGGAGTTGGGGATTTCCCAGCTGACTTGCGTGGTAGCTCAACCTTGGAGGCGAGATGGGAAGCTAGGTACTGTCTGGGTTGTGTGTGGCCCCTTTGCCGCTCGGGGGGCTGAGGGGGAAGGAGAGTACCCCTAGCGTTTGGCAGGGAGGTACCAGGGAGGATTGCACGGAGCGCGCGGACAAACCTTCGGAGGAGGCGAACAGGCAAAGGTACGCCCTTAGGTAGAATGAAGGACAGTGTATAATAGTTATTGTTTACATTCTGGACTGTGGTAATGTTTTTATTTCATTTTCATTACTCAGGTCTACATAATGTTTTCATTCTCATTCTAGATGGTGTAAAAATTTATTCTATGATGGTGCAAAATAGTATTTGTTTACACTCTGGACTGTGTTAGGGTTTTATTCTATTTTCATTGTTTTGGTCTGCGTAATGCTTATATTATCACTCTGGATGGCGTAAAAAAAAACAAAAAATTCATCCTATGACTGTGTAAATCTAAATAACCTCTACAATGGGTGCGTTTTTTCTTGCGGTAAATAGTTACTGTGCAAATCTAGATAACTCTGCGAAATGGGTGCATTATTCTGCTGTAGAAAGTTTACTGTGTAAATCTAAATAGACTCTACAAATGGGTGCGTCTTTCTTGCGGTAAATAGTTACTGTGTAAATCTACTAAACTCTGCGAAATGGGTGCGTTTTTCTGCTGTAGAAGGTTTTACTGTGTAGATCTAAATAACTCTGCGAATGGGTGCATTTTCTTGCTGTAAAAAGATTTACTGTGTAAATTTAAATAAACTCTAGCCTGGTTTGCCATTGTGTCTCCATCCCCGATATCAACTTAGCCCTCGTTTTTTTTTTATCTAACCCTAGCTTGGGTTCAACACCCACTTCTCGGCGAATCCATATCGGTCGCTGTAAATATTTGAGTGCCTCTTGACTGTACCAACGCCTGTCCCTTCTTACCTAAAGGCCAGAATTTCATTTTCCTGATTCGGTAGGTATGGGGAACTCCCGCAGTTGGCTCTTTCTTAGTTATTTTTAAATGAGTCAGTTCCCCTTGATGTAGAGTGTGCAGTCGGCAGTGTTAGAGGGTAGCAATTGTTTTTATCATGCAACAATTTCACATTCGATTTTTGGAGTCGTTGGGCTTCCCGAAATTCGATTTCGGGCGTGGAATTTGGTTGGGCAAATCCAGAATTCGATTCCGTGGGGCTAAATCTGTTGACATTCTGGATCTGAGTGTGGTGTTGAGCTCGTGTTTCTTCCTGGCGATTCCCATGAGGTTCACTGCGTTTTTTCTGGGGGGTCTGCGTGCTAGGATAGCCTCCGTTGAGTTTCCTTTTGCATCCACATCGATGGCGTGCTGTTATTACCTCTGCACCTTACTGTATAGGTAAAACAACCTTTGCGCCTCCCACCTCTCGCCTTAATTTCCCGCGAATTGTATTAATGTTTGGCGGCTGGTAATGGAAGACAACCAGGAGTCCCTTCACATTTTTGCTCATTCACAGTCCTCAGTTATATTCTGGAGGTTGTCGTTTCAATTTATTTTAATAAGAAAAAATATATTTTAGACTTTTTCTATTTTCAAAAAGGGTTTATACACCTGGTGGTTTCCGATTCTTTTAATTAAGAAAAAATGATATTTGTCCTTTTCTAATTCCAAAAGAATACCCGTACATTAGCTAGCGGCCTGTCAATAGAGAGATTCCTTGAACAAACAATCTATTGCTCTCAGAAGCTGGGAATAGTTGAGCTCCATTTCCAAATGTTCAGGTCTATACAACCCAAACAAAATCCATAGGGATCCTAATACTGTACCATTTGAAGCTGTAAAGATCCACCAGATGCTCTTAGTTCGGCAAGAGGATCTCCTCGAACGTTCATGGTGGTTGTGAACCATTAGAGGTGGGTTTTTGTAAATTGGATACCGTGAGGATTTTGTGCGCCCCTGTAATCATCGTCGCCTGGGCCAAGGCACCAGCTGACCCCTCATTGCTGAAAGTTGATCCACGACAACTACTGTCACAGTGAATTACCAAAACACGTTGCCCAATGCTCTGTTACAGGATATCACTGGTGGGTGTGCGGTTGATAGCACGCAACCTGCTCTAAGTCCAATTTTAAACTTCCTTTTTCAGCTGCTTGATGCGTGGCTTCTTTTTGCATGCCAGGTCATCCTAAATAGCTGCCAGGTGGTCGTTACCATGGGGTAGCATTAGTGTAGTTTAGTACCATCAATACTATACATAGGATGTTATTCTTGTATTGTCCCTTAAAATGTTTTCATTTTTAGATATTAGCATTTTTAGATATTAGCATTTTTAATTATTGTTAGTTATATATATGTGCTTTTAAAAACATTGGTATTTTAAACAGTGTAATATTAAATAGTGTTATTGTTATGGTCATTTTTAACTATGAGGATTATGGTTATGGTTAATATGATGTCGAATCGAATTATTAGTATTTTTTAAATTGCAATGATTATACGTGTTAATGGAAATGTTAATATTGTCTATATTGAATGCTAATGATGAAGCTTAACTGTGATATTAATATTGGCTTAATTGCAATGGTAACTCTTATTTAAATCCCATAATAATATTTTTTTTAATTTGCGATGTAAGGATGATGTTGAATCAAAATATTAATATTTGTTAATTTGCAATGATTATACTTGTTAACGACAATGTTAATATTGTTTAAATTGAATGCTAATGATGAAGCTTGAACTGCAATATTAATATTTGCTTAAATATAATGGTAATTCTTGTTTAAATTGCAATAATAATATTTGTTTTTAATTTGCAATGTTAATGATAATGGTTGAATCACAATGTTAATATTTGTTTAATTGAAATGTTAGGATGATGTTTAGATTGCAAGGTTATTATTCGTTTAAACTGAAGTGTTAACGATAAGGTCTAAATTGCCATGCAATTATTTGTTAGGTTATTCCAGTGTATGGTAAAAATTTGGAAGGAAAGGCAAGATAATATGGAGAATGTAAATGTTCGAGGGTTTACCCTTATGGTATTGATATCGTTGCTCAAATATGGAAATTAACAGAAAAATGCCATGCGCTTGTGATTACTGCTTGTCCCTGAACTAGTGCAAAATGACCTTATAACTAAATAATGGGGGTTGAGATTATTGGTTTTTACCTTATGATAAAGTCTTCGTCGGTTAATGATAATTAATGGAGCAATTGATCTTGAATAATGTCTTCGGGTCTCAATAGTGGTTGGTTGATATTAGAGTCCTCCTGACTTGCGTTTCCTGTAGAGTCCCTGATTGTCCTAGATTTTGTAGTACTTGTTGGTATTACCTTGCGTGGTCTGCTTGTGTCGGGAGGGAGGTGGACACCTTCAGTAGCCTTAGTATGTAGGTCTGTGTGTTTCTCTGCATCAAGAATCCGGTGCCGTATCAAGAGTCTCGGGCCCTTTAAAGGTAGGGTTTCCACTCTTGTGAAACACCTGAGTGGATTACTAGTTTCTTCCTGAGCAGTTGGCCAGGAGCCTATCTGACCTTCTCTCTCTCTAGAGCAGAGAACTAAGATTAAACGCCCTGCTTTCCTTTGCAGAAATAGTAAGACCGACTACTACGGATTCTTCCTTCTGTGTTCGTACGGTACCAACCCAGTATGTCATTTATTGTAGAAGATATTGGGGGGCGCCTTGGTCTTGGGTAGTATTTGCTTGCAGTTACTGGTTGTGCGCCTTGCGCCTTCTTGTTGTGATCGTCGTCGTTGCGTCTTGTTAGTCGTCAGGTGGCGACGTGGAGTCCAGTGTGTCTTTTTCTCCTCCTACACGCGCGCACACACTTTTAAAACAAAAAAAAAAAAAATTGCACCTGATATTAGAGTTGTTGTCATAACGAGGAGGTCGTTACATATGGTATCAGAGCGGGTTAGACCCGCGACTTGGGATTCGCTATGGATTTTTTTGATAGGATTAGATTGATTATACTGTTGTTGATTGAGTTGATTGTGTGCATGCAGGTAATCATGGTTGGAGGACGCTGCGGAGGCAGACGACGGGGTGCTAGGGGAGGAGGCGTGACGCCTCCAGCTGCATCCACGCCTGAGGGGTCTAACCCACAGGGAGGCGAGCAGGTTCTCAGATAGGAGCAGATAGCATTTGGTGATGTTATTGGGATGATGAGATCCCTTTAGCGCATGTCCGAGGCTCTGATCAGACGTTTGGATAGAGATGAGGCCAGGGCATCGACACTCCCTGAGGTTCTGCCGTGCACACCAGCCGTTACAGGTAGCATTCACCGTGAACTCGAGAAGGTAAAATTTCCCGAGTTCTTTGGTGCCCTGGACGACGTATCCGCCGAGGCATGGTTGGAGAATATGGTGATGTGCTTCGCACTTTGCGATTATACCTCCAACATGAAGGTCCACATGGCGGTCTTTCAACTGAAGGGGAGCGCTCTTATTTGGTGGAAGACGCTCCTGCCACAACTGAACATGGACGTTGAAGACGTTTCATGGGAACTGTTTGAGGAACGGTTCCGAGAGAGGTACCTTTATGAGGAATTCATTGAGCGTCAGCTCAACGAGTTCAATGCCTTACGACAGGGAGGTCGTACGGTGCCCGAGTATGAGGCACGTTTCATGGAGCTGCTCCGGTATGCTCCGCACCTTAACACAGAGAAACTCAAGGTCAACCGGTTCGCGTTTGACCTTAACGGTAGCGTGTGTGCAAAGGTTAGGATCTTGATGCCTCAAACCTTACACGACGCTATCCAAAAGGCCCTCATAGCAGAGGAGGAGCTTATCAGTGGGGGTCAGACCAACACTCCAGCGAGACCCGCAGGGCAGAGTTCATCTGGTGCGCCGCGGCATCAGACACCAGCGAGACATACGCCGGGACATCATGGCTTCCAGAGGGGATCCACGTTCACTACACCTCGACGACCACTGCCTCAGAAGCAGACACCTTATCGAGGACCACAGCACCAGCAGCAGCGTCGCCCGCAGCAGCAACAGTTTAGGCATGTTTAGCAGAACAGACCAGGATTTCAGGCAAGTGGGCAGTCATCTTCTACTTCGGGTACCAGGACTACTGGGCCGAAGAAGGGGTGTTGGACGTGTGGGGAGCCACACTACCAGCGCGACTGTCCTGTGGAGAGGACCAGGATGTCCGGATCAGCCAGACCCGCTACCGTGGGAGATATGGGCAAGGCCCATTGGATTCATGCAGCGGTGAATAACCGCCAGGAAGAGCACCAGTCGACTGTGCTCAAGATGACAGGTACTGTCGCTGACCAGATCCTTAGTATTTTGATAGACCCAGGAGCTACAAAGAGTTTCATTTCTGGTGCAGCGCTAAAAAGGATTAAGGTAAAGGCAGTCGAATAGGATGAGTTTAGCTTCGTGGAGATGGCTTTGGGAGCCAAACAGAAGGTTGGAGGAAAGGTTACGGGCTGTTCCCTTAACCTGGGAGAGTTTGTCACAAGGGTCAACTTGTACGTCACGACCTTAGGATCGTATGACGTCGTGAACGGTATGGATTGGTTGGAAACACATGAGGCGATACTCAATTGTAAGAAGAAATGGTTGAGCTTGGTTGATGACGAAGGATAGAGACGTGTGATTGTAGGATGGAACCAGGGAGTTTCCATGTGGTTTGTTTCTTCCTTACAGTTACAGAAGAGTATGCACAAGGGGTGCAAACTTTATGCGATCCTCGCGCTAAACGAGAAGGGAGTAGCGGAAGGTCTAGAACACCTTCCGGTGGTGAAGGAATTTGCAGACGTATTTCCAGAGGAGTTGCCGGGGATGCCGCCGGAAAGGGAACTGGAGTTTACCATAGACCTGAAATCGGGAACCGAACCGATAGCAAGAACGCCTTATCGGATGTCGACGCCGGAGTTGCAAGAGTTGAAAATGCAACTGAAGGAGTTGTTGGACCTGGGACTGATACGTCCTAGTGTGTCACCATGGGGTGCACCAGTTATTTTCATACGAAAGAAGGACAGATCGTGGAGGCTCTGCATTGACTACCGTCAACTGAACAAGGCTACAATCAAGAATCAATATCCCTTACCAAGAATTGATGATCTATTCGATCAAATGAAGGGTGCGACGGTGTTCTCCAAGATCGATTTGCGATCTGGGTATCACCAGTTACGGATCAAGGAGGATGAAATCCCTAAGACCGCCTTTAAGATGAGATTTGGACATTACGAGTTTACTGTTTTTCCATTTGGACTGACAAACGCCCCAGGGGTATTCATGAGTTTGATGAACGGGGTGTTCTGCGAGTACTTGGACAAGTTTGTCCAAGTATTCATTGACGATATCTTGATCTACTCTCGGACGATGGAGGAGCATGAGGAGCACTTGCGCTTGGTACTACAATGTTTACGAGAACACAAATTGTATGGGAAGTTGTCCAAATGCTCTTTTTATCAATCGAGGATTCACTACTTAGGGCATGTTATCTACGACGAAGGTATCGCCATGGATCCAGCCAAGGTTGAGGCTATTATGGAATGGCCTGCGCCGACGAATGTCAAAGAAGTGCATAGTTTTATGGGATTAGCAGGATACTATCGACAGTTTGTTGAGGGTTTTTCGAAGATAGCAAATCCGATCACGGAATTGCAGAAGAAAAACAAGAAGTTTGTTTGGACCGAGAAATGCGCAGAAGTATTTCGGAGGCTTAAAGAGTTGTTGACAACCACGCCGATACTAAAGGTCCCTGACATGGATGCAGACTTCTTGGTATGCATTGATGCATCCAAGGAAGGATTAGGCGGAGTCTTGATGTAGGACGAACGAGTGATTGCTTACATTTCGAGGAAGCTGAGAAGGCATGAGGAGAACTACGCGACGCACGACTTGGAGTTATTAGCCATCATTTATGCCTTGAAGGTTTGGAGACACTACCTTGTTGGACAAAAATTTGAATTAAAGACTGATCATTGTGGACTACAACACATTTTTACGCAAAGCGACCTGAATGCGTGACAACGGCGATGGTCGGAATTGCTTAGCGAGTACAACTTCGAGATTACTTACATAAAGGGAACTATGAACAGAGTGGCTGATGCCTTGATTCGGGGGCCACGCATCTTTTCGGTGTTACCTCTTCAGACAAATCTACGTGAGAAGATTCTCACTTTACAGCATGATGATGACTGGTACAAAGAAGTCGAGGGTTTTATCGGACAAAACACGATGATGGTACCACGATATGAGGGATATTCTTTGGATAACGATGGGTTATTGAGGTTTAGAGGTCGGATTTGCGTACCGCCTAACGGCGAGTTGAGGATGTTGATCCTGAGCGAGGCTCATAGATCAGTTTACATGGCTCACCCAGGAGTTACGAAGATGAGGGCAGACCTTAAACCCTTATTCTTCTGGAAGGGAATGAAGGCCGACATAGTCAACTTTGTGGCTAGATTTCTAGAGTGTCAGCAGGTAAAGGCTGAACATAGACAC
>ML822544.1:91414-104299 GCA_009831015.1 Picea engelmannii | reverse complement strand
CCTAAAAACATTGGTGATATTGGTCTTTTTGTGTTTTTATCTCTATACCCATATGCTTATGATTTTAGTTTGTATTAGTTTAATTCTTGCTTATAGTTTTGTTTTTCTTTCTCTATCTCTTTCTTCTACAGCTGTCATGCTCAGCAAGACCCAACCGAGCATGTAAGCACCTCTTATTTGCTCACCAAGGTGACGAAAAGGGTGCAAACACTTGTCTTGGTGCATGAGGGAATTGAAAATATCTCCACAAAAGGATATTTGATTCTTCTATTTGCCATTCTTCTTAGTCTTCCAATGCACTTTAATATACATGAAACTATTACTTATGAATTACAGGGCTCGAGTTGTTTAAAGGCTAAGATCATGAATAAAATTTAATAAAACATCCCTTCATCACGTACAATTTCCTTCGGTACATGCACAAACAATAACTGGAATTTATTTTGAAAAGAAAGTGTTTCAATGGAAAGAGGGATAATCAATACAAATTAAATCCAAATTACTGAATTTTTCCTTGTGAATCAAAACTCATTAATGAATCATAAATGACCCTTGAAAATTATGCAAGGTGCATGATATTCCAATGATAATTTCAGTAAGTATGGAGCATGGGTAGAGATAGATCAATCCTTTAAAGGTTTAGCTATGCAGAAGTGTGGAGGGAACGATGTGTGTAGTGAGAAAAATGTGTAAGGTTCTCTGCACAATAGTTGTGCGGAATTATAAGTGTGTGGAGGTGAGGGTTGTGTGGAAGTGGGGATGTGCGGAGGAGTAGAGTGTGTTAGGGATAGGGTATGGACATATTTCCACACAACCATAACCATCAAATGAATAATTAAAGAGTAAATATTTTGGAGTATGCGGGGTGTATTATGGAGGAGGCGGAAGTGTAGAACAACAAGGTGTGCAGAGAGAAAGGGGGGTGTTGGGTTATACGCACTAAAGAAAAAGCTTGAAAATAACCCAAATGTTGGTCTACTTGGATCACGACTTGTGCGGAGGAAGGTTTTATGCAGAGCGTGGGGAAATTGTTTTGGAAAAGAGAATCTCTGCACAACATAAGGAATCTTGCACATGTCATAAAAATGACTAAGTATTGTAAACATATGAATTGTTTCCTGACATCTAATGAAACTATAGACGTACAATGGACTATGAAATGAAAAGGAAAATGGAGGGTAATGGTTCTATACATGGCTAAACTTGGAAATAAAATGTGATACATGAAAATGGATCAACACTCATAAAGTGGAATAATATGCCAATAGAAGATGTGATTTGTTAAGATGAGTTCTTTATACAAAAGAATCCACAACTGATCAACATTGAGGGTAGGTTGGTTTGAAGGGGAATTAGGCCATGTTAATCCCTTAACCATAATCCTCATTTACTATCGTTACATTAATTATAACTATGTCAACTTATTATTATTTCTTTCTAGCCCTTTTTTATCTCCTATATATATACGTCAAGGAGATTCATTTGAAGGATCATCTTATCTTGTGCATTTGATATATTGTAAAATTAGGATTCCCCCTCAAAGAGAATTCTTATTCATTCACTTTTTCACTTGATTTAGGAATGGCATTATTGAATTGGATGTTTTTAGTGCTTATTTGGATATTTGGTCCATAACATTTGGTATAAGTGTGAACGGTCCTTAGTTTGGATTCTTCAAATGAGTCATCTTGCCATTTTTTTCTAATCTTTGTTTATATCGGTGGCATTGAGTAAAATTTTCAAGGTTGACAAAGGACATAACACAGATTCAAATCTAGTGAGGTCCTTTGGGTTTACTAGTTGATATTATGGCTAGCATTTGAGCTACCCTCCATGCGTTGTAAAATGTGCCTATTTGCACAATCAATAATGAAAAGGAAATTGAATTCATAATATATATAAACAAATTACTTTAAAAAATGAAAAAGAAAGAAAGTTGTAATTACTACAAGTTATATATAATAATAAAAATAATGTTGATAATAATAAAAATAATATAATAATACATAAACTCACATAAATCTATTTAAACCGGTATATTTCAAATACTAAGATATTTGTGCCTTGGTTTCTTTTTTCTCTTTTGGTGCTCAATGGGTCTTGGTTAAAATGGTTATAAGTTGGTGTATAACAAAATTCCATTGTAGGGATATTGCCAATATAAAGGGAGGATTTTATTAGTCAAACTTTGGAGGAGATAATTGAGGTAAAACAAGGTAAAATACCCATTTGATTTGCATCCTAAATTGAGGGATTTAGTGTTAATGTGCATGGCATCTAGTACTATATGAATTGATTGAATTATTTGTGTCTTATTTACATGAAAATAAAGAGTGGTGTAGAATTAGCATGTGTATTAGATTATACACCTTGAAATATGTTTTTGTATATAATGCTTCCTTTGAATATTAATACAAACAATAACATACATATCAAACATTTTTTACAAAAAAAATTGTTTGCATTGCAACAACCACAAGCTAAATCAAAACTAGGTCAACTCCATTGTCAAAATCACTCAAGCGCATTATGGTGACAATGATGAGGTTTACCATCCCATAAGACCAACAAGGCTTATTGGACAAATAAAAACAATTTGTCTGGAATGTTCTTTAGAATATCTTTTCTATGATTTAACATAATGGAAATGAAAGTACCAAGGTCATTATCATTTTTACAATCCAAGAGGCCTTGAAGAGTAATTGAGTTATGAAATTAGGTAACATTTTCCCTTATTTATTAAGGCTAAGCATGTTAAAGGGAAGTGATGTTCATCCTCAACCTCCTTTGTATCATGAGTTTTACAAATTTGATTTTCACAAGGAATTTTTTTGGTTAGTTCAGTGACCAATTTCGCTATGGAGATCATGAACGTTTTCACAATCTTAGCAATGTTCCATTTTTAAATCCTGTATGTTGGAGAAATATTTTGATCAACCAAATTAGTATTGACAACTTATTTGGATTAATGGTTTCATTGCAATTCCATTAATGGTTTCATTCTTATTAATGGTTTCATTGCAATTCCATTAATGGTTTCATTCTTATTAATGTTTTCATTGCAATTCCATATCTTATCTTTAAACTTCATAGGGATGGAATATTAATTGTTACTGGTATCATTAATATGATTGTCATCTTCTATGTTCCAATAGTTAAGCCAAGCCCTAGTATATCTATACCATCCTCTTTCGAACCTCTGGTGTCTACTACTCATTCTAGAAGCAATAAAAAGGAACATGCTATTTTTCATATTCTTGTATTCTAAATATCTAATCATGGATTTGGATTCCATGAAAGTACATAATACTTCAATAAGAAAATAGGATAAGGAGCATTTCTTTCGATTTTAAAGTTATACGTAATAAAACATTTTGGATTTGCTCGATTTTATTCTAAGTATCCGAAGAGATTTTGTAGGCCCAAATTTCACAATAATTCATAACAATTGGGATAACTAAAGTGTTGAACATGACTTTTTTCTTATCACAATCCTAGAACTCAACATTTCTACAAATAGAAGGAACTCTATGATGTGTCAAAGTATTCTCAACGTTTCAATTCCAACTAGGATCATCGTTAGGAGATATAGTAGTAAAACAAATGCTCATTAGAGTAGCAAGTGTTTTATGTCCAATATTTATACATGTGTTTTCAAGACCATAATAATTTTTCCAACACCCAATTCTCTTCTTGGCATAATGATTCCAATTTAAATGGAAATTAAAATCGATGTTGAAGTATTTGTAAGATTGAACCTCTTCAATGATATAGTTGTAACACAAAATTGGAGTGTAAAATATTTTCTTATATTTAATTATCATAATCTTGTGTTTATCAATGTTAATGATAAGTTCATAGTATTTGTAAGATTGTTTTATAACTTTGAGATGTTGGTGAAGATCCTCAATAGTTTTTGGCAAGAAGAACAACTTCATCGACATATAAGAGAACGATGACAACATGTTCAATTATGTTAATACAAATGCATGTCTCTTCTTATAAACATTACTTGATTTTATTGATATATTCCAAAATTGGTGGGAGAAAGGTGAACGCTTTCTTAAAGCCAATATTATAATTAATGTCCATTAACCATTTAACTTTCTCGCAAAGCCTAATCACAACCTTACTAAACTTAGGAGGGATACCTATTTCTTCCAATGTTTTCCATAGCTTAGATCTAGGCATAACGTCAAAGGATTTTCTAAAATAATCAAAACAAGATATAGGATCTTTTTTGTCTTTACAATCTTTTGCAAAAACTCTGAGTGTGATAAGGTGATAACTTGTAGCATATTGGTTCCTAAATTTGGCTTGTCCTTTAGTCTCTTTATTATTATTATTTATTTTTTTCTCACGGAAACTAGAAGATAATACATTAAGTAAAGTTGTAGTAGAGCACATAATGGAATTATAGAAAAGGCAGTCTTGCAAATTCTAGGCCCTTGGGAGCTTTGCTAAACTACTATGACTACCTATAACTAAAAGTTTCAACCGTTCTAAAGAGAAGCGTTCAACAAAATTTCTTATTGTATAGATTTGAATAAAAACCACTAGACTAAGAGAACATAAACACTGCATTCAACCTAGATAGGAAGTGGAGGGCCCTTCATAACATGAAATTCAAATGATGACCTGAGAATATGGGAATTCAGGTTCAGGATGATGTCATTTACCACAAGGGAAGAAGTCACGTCTTGATAGATAGTTTAAGATGAATATGCCTCCTAGGTCCTCTAGTTGTCTTCTTAAAGCACTACATTTTCCCTAAATTTGTTGGAGCATTTGGCGTTGTTGGATGAAAATTTCAAGGATGGAAATCATCTGAGTGGATAGGCTACTTAGCCAAAATTTTAGATTCTTGGTGAGATTATGGAGGTCCTTGACTTCTGATTCAATTTGAGGGAGGGACACCTTTGAACCTCACCCTCGTTGCTCCATGGGGACAGATGAAAATAGGAGAGAGGTTGAAAGAAGGCAGAGAGAAAACACCATAGACCACACTGAATCCTGAAGATGCCTAATGAAGAGCCAACCAAACAATGGAGAAGGGACCAAATACATAATGTTTCATAGGGAGGATGATGCAATAATGACCCATCCCATCTCTGCAAAGATCCCATTCAAATCCATGATGAAAATTACTGTTAGGCCGATCCATATCAAGAAAGAAAATCCCACATACAACCGAGAGCCAGTATGAGAGAGAAATAAGTTCAGGGTCCATATAAAAATAATTAATATGAGGCAATGAGAGGTGAGGTGAGAGGTGAGGTCGATGATGGTGTCAATGACCACATGGAAGAACTCAAGCTTGATTTATATGAAGGGGGGATCATTAGGGAATATGATTAAAGATATGAAGAACCCAAGCCTGATTTATATGAAGGGGGGTCATTAGGGAATAGGATTAAATATATATGATGACTATCGATACAAAGAGCCCCCATTTTTCTTCTAGTAGAAATATTGACCTTCTTATTCTATCAGAAGATTTGAAAAAAATCAACTTGCGAGAAGGCTTGTAACTCAATTTTGATTCGATGGAATATGGAACACAATATTGCATCCTAAGGGAGAGATTGGAGTTTAATATGTCTAATTGTATTTTTGGAATCCCTTAGGATAATGATCTTGCGAACATTTCAAGCTCCGACTAAAGAGAGTCCTTGAAGCAGGGCAAAGGCTTCAACTTGATTATTGGAAGCCCCACAAAGACTCCACCAATAGGAAATTTATAAGGTTCCTCTAGGTTCAAAGAGAAATCCACCCTCTCCTACCACTCTGATTTAGTCCATTTATTATTGTCCTCATTCCATTGACTAATTTTTATTTCAAGAATTGAGCCAAATAAATTTTCTAAAAAGGGGTTAATCATGATAGCCCGACAATTGTTTATGTCATTTTGGTTTCCAAATTAAAAAATAGTAACAATTAAACTTTAAGTCCTTTTTTTAGGGAAGCCTTCCTTGACAACTTAAATGAAAATATGTTTGATTTGAGATACAAGGATCATACTCCCAAGTTTTAAGCTCTAAGCCTAGTATCCTTCCATGTCTTTAGCTTTTCCATTTTTGATGGGCTTAATGCCAAATTTTATATCCCCGATAGAGAAAACCTTGGTGTGGAAATAAGTTGTAATATAAATGACCCCATCCATTATAAAAAGGTTAGCATAGAGAGTCAAGGGGGTTGGAAATTTTGGACTTGTGTTTATTGTATTCTCGTTTAAGAGATTCTACCTTGATTGAGTTTTAATTGTAATCTTTTACTTTGCATTTTCAAAATATAAATGATTCCTATTTTATTAATTACCTTTTTGTGTGGTGTTCCTCTTGAATTTGTTTAGACTATCATACACTATAAGTTATTCAACAATGTAACACACACGACCCCTAAGTACTTTTTAAAGGGATGGGGCATAAGAGTTTTTATTTTCTCAATCATCTCGAATCCTCTTCCCGAGATCTCCGTCATCTTCTGCTCATCAAGATATTTCCAACAACTTTTACCATGCTCAAATATGAGCTCTGGATTGAAATTTATGCTCTTCTGAAGCTCTTCAAACATCATTGGTGAAAGGCCACCTGGTACCCATGTGGGTTCACCTCATTCGTACCATCCCACTTGGCACAAACTAGACCAAGGTTGTCATCCTTTAGCGATGACATGGCCACTAGAGGGGCGGTTACATGGAATTTCCCCCGTGCCTTCGCTATTACCGAGCCTTCGACCCTTTGTCTTCCTGTCCATGTCTAAAACATTCCTAGAGTCCCAAAGTCCCAAAGTTACCTAACACTCCTAAATCTATGGTGGAGATCAATCCACCGTTAAATCCAATGACTGGGATTCGCCCTCGTTTGACGCATAATCTTAAGGTATTTCGACGTTCAGCGCTTCGACGATCCAACACTGAACGCCCTTTTCTCTACTCACATATCCTCTAGATTCCTGAAACCCCAAAATCCTATTACATGGCTCCGTCCTTTGGCCCTTTTTGGAGCTTGTGTCTTAGCACTCCAAACACCCGGAGTTCCAAAGTCTTGAATTCTCGGAGCAGGTCCCGCTTGTGTACGTGGTGTTTTGAATGGGTGTCCCTACTACCATTTTCCACCTGGAAGATACATGGAAATGATGCCACATTGAAACGTGGTATCCATCTCTCCAACTCTATACCATATATGATAAATCAATAGGACACATGGCTTAGACATGTGCTGACAAACGGTGGCTTTGTCACATGGTCATACTCCACCATGTACTTTGTCCATGTCATTTGCTGACATCACTCCAACCTTCAACACTTCGAGGAAAATCCACACCTTGCATCATGAATCACCCGAAGTGGGGTTTATCTAGAGAGCCGAATAATGATCAGATGACCCATAATCTTCCTTGGCTTGATCCAACAAAAGACATTTGGTAGAAGATAAGGGTGACATGTGGCCCAATCAACCGGTGACATGTTTCAAGGTCTAATTGACACATAAGGTATGTGAAAGTCATGAATCGAGGTGACACATGGTACACCTACTATGGGTCCACATCACCCTAGGTGACATCATCATGCCACATCACTCTGAACGAACAACCTCCGGAAACCTCTAACCTCTTCTACCTACAAAATCGCACGGAGCTTCGAAGTCCAAACTCATGCCAACAACCTCCCAATACATTTTATTCCATGTTTGACACAGGTCCACGTAGATCCCCATATCCACGGCCTCCATTGCTTTGCGACTTCGGCGTTTGGGGGTTCCACCCTTTTAACACTCATTTTTCACCGAAGTAGGTCAACATCGGACAGACCATTGTCTAGATCCAATGGTCAAGAGAGATCCTGAAGCATCCTCTGATCAACGATCTGCGTCACTTCGTGAGTTCAACGTTCGGAGGTTCTAACTGTTTAACGTCCTTTCTGTCCCGGAGTAGGACTTCACTAGAGTGATACATGCTATCCTTCAACTAGTTGATCGGACGGTTAGGCGAGTTTCTCAATGGACTCCCCAAATCAATGAATCACAATCCTATCACAAAGGTCCCTTGGTCTCAGTGTTAGGCCACTCTTAGAGGGACACCTATCAACCCAAAACACATTGGCGAGATACGTGGAACATGCCTCAGGTCACCGACATCTCTTTACTATGTCACGAGGCCACCACACATGGAATCATTGTTGCTCGATACATGAACCCCCACATGCTCTTGACGTGATATGCATGTCCCCACGATCAAACAGTTGAGAGGGGTCCCAAAGGATCCTTAGATCGATGACCCACATTACTTCGCGACTCTGCCATTCAGGGGTTTTGGTGTTATAACACCTCTTTTCTCCTGAAGTGGTCATCGCCAGACTGACCACAATGTAGATCCAACTGTTAGGGGGGATCCCAAATATCCATAGATCTAAAACTCGTGTCACCTCGCGATAGAGAAATTTATTGGGGTTTAGCAAGGGGAGAAATCCCATGATTACAGGTAACTAACCACCAGCCATCGGTCATCCATCAAGTTACCAGTTTGATAGGTCAAATTCAACACAATTTGGATGTTATGAGGATTCCAACATCTTGGAGCTCTGGACCCCTGAAGCCTTGAATCTCAGAAGGATTAGCTCCCATTTGGCGTAGCGTTGGGTTCCATGGTCCTAGTCATATGAATATTTTGACAAGTTCTGAGGGCTACACCCTTATCTCTCAGTCAAAATTTGGTTAAGGTCGTGGGCATGATCCTGTGGTTAATTGAACGATTGGTTTGAAGGAAGCGCCCTCCATTCAAAAAACTTAAGTTATAAAACACGAAAAGCTATTTTAGAAGGATCAACGGGACTGTAGCAATCCCATAGAGTCTTCCCCAAATCTAGAAATGTGAAGTTGATCCTTGGGAAAAATACCTTGAGGATTTCCCAACTAGCCCATAGGCCAAACCTGTCATCTTACAACCATTCAAATGCAATATTTTACAGAAGAATAGTAAGAATTATTACCATCAATTTCATGCGAGGCACAAATTATCACAATTACAGACATTCAAATCATGCATTTCAATTCAAGTGCACAAGGTAAACACAAAACTTATCTATTACAGTTGATCATTGACCACTAACTATGGATGTTCACCTTTCCACCCAACTGTAGGCTCAGAGGCATTCATTCTTAGCGCTCTGGCCACCTCCCTGCCAAGCCATGATATCACTAGGGAACTTTTGTAGTTTCTCAAAGGTTCTTTCTTTGTCACAGCCTCTACGAGGTTTATCAGATGATCCCTCAACATCAAGATCGCGACCTTATGCACAAGTCATGTTTTCTGCAAATTCTCAAAGATCCTTTCTCTTGTTCTCTCTAGTAACTAGAACAACTTAATATTCCAATTATTATTTTCAGTTCAAGAGACTCATGCACTCTTCCTCCTCCTGAATGGTATCCTTGCACGCCTTTTTCCCACCCCAGGAAGGTTTTAGACCTGTCCTCTTCCTTCTGTCGGGAGGAACTCGGGTCAATATGGGCCTACAGGAAAAACCGCCCTATGTGCTACTTTGAGCTGATAGTTTTCTATCCCTTCAGCTAGACCCTCCATGTTTCCATTTATTGGGGTTGTTGATTGTTCAACCACCAATCCTTTTCTCATTAACTTATTTTTTCTTGGAATCAGGATGAGGCTTATTATTTCAACAAAGAGAATTTGGGGTCATTTTGACATAATGAACCCTCTCTATAGTGCTCACTCTTTCCTCTAGTGATATAATGGACAGTACTTCAAGGCTTCACCCCCACAGTCAATTATTGGAAATCTAAACAATAATACATTTACATTGTTCACATGCCATAGCATGGTAATCATAATTAATGATTAATTACAAGTTGGGGAAACATGGGTATTACAATCCCCTCCCCCTTAAAAAGGAACATCGGTCTTGATGTTCTTTCTCAGTAACACCTAACATGCCTTTGCCATTCAGCTGCTTTAGAAATCTTGATCCTCTTTCTTGGTCAGGTCCTTTCTAGATCCTTGGCCTTCGTCACCTGCCTTCAATAATTTTGGACAACAATCATATTAATCACAATTTCATGCGAAAACATCTTACTGTTGTTTAAAATTCAAGATGAAAAATTCATAATCTAGCACAATACTTATCTATGCAGTTCGTGGATTTGCATCCACATGGTTGTCTTGTTATATTAGCTCATTGTTTTTGTTTCCTGGACATACCCATTGTGTGCATGATCACAATCAATAGTGTATGATAATTATCCAAGTGCCTTCTTTCTTACAGTCACTCACCCTCTAGGCCCAGGCTCATGCATCCCCTTCTCTGCTATACAGTCCCTCGGGTGATCCATCTTTCCTTTCCAAGGCTTTTTCGCAGAAGAAGATTTCTAGAGACTTAATTGAGCCTTACATTCGAGGCATCCCTCAAACTTGCTCTGTCGAGGCGTCCCTCCAGCCTGTGTTGCTACAACACAACATATTTTAGGGCAATCATGGCTCACCACGAGGTTCTCATGTCTCAACAATAGCCTTTTTCATGCTTTCCAACTTGACAACCTTCACCTGTCCTTCCTTGAAAGATATTTTTTTTGTCTAACCTATATCACAGGTATACAAAAATTATGAGATATTATCATCAATTTCAAATTCAGAGTTTTCTTGCAAATCTGTCACCCACAAATTTCCAAATTCCACATTTATTTTTAGATTTGTTCTGCACAAGAACCCAATCCACAAGTATGGGACTGTCCTTCCCATACCATTTTAGCTCAGCAGGAAATTGGTCTTCCTTATGGGCTTACAACACTACCATATCCAAGACCCTTTTCTTCCTGCAATTTCAACATTCCTTAGCCAAACAAATTGTTAGTTTTCATGCACATTATATTTTCAAAACTATGTATACTAACAGTCCAAGTCATTTTCATCTATTCGAGGGTACAAAGCAAAATGAAATATCATTATTTACCAATGCATCCTATCAACATACCAAATTGTCCAAATGTAACTCAAATATCAATTGACTTTAATCAGTGTGCCAATCTTCATGGCCACATCCATACCCAATGTACCCTTACATTGGGTTCAAGTTCTCCATACTTATGACAAACACCTTTCCATGGTGTGTTGGATTTTAACCAACCACTTCAACATAGGTTTAATCATTCTCATTCATTCTTACAGTAGGACTATGCTTCCCGCTACAAGATGTTCACGATCCCAAATTAGTGCATATGAAACTAAACGTTTCTCTTGAATGCACCCAAATATTCTTCCTTCATTAGTAACCAGGGTGTCAACACTCATAGCCACCCAAAATTCTATTTTCTTTAACACCTCTATAGTGCAAGTAGAATATTGGAAGGTCCTCCTTCTTTAATGGGCAATCCATTATCTACCCTCTTATGAAAACATGCATTTCCTCAACGCATTCCATGCAATGTGCTAGCTATGATGTTATGAGGAAAATATCTATATGGCTAGGGTAAACCACAACAGACGGAAATGACTGCAGAAATCAACTCTATTCTCAAGTATTCTATATAAACAAATATATTGGGTAGACAAGATAAAAGGCCTAACTCATCTAGACATTCGATGAAGTCCATTGTTGAGCACTTGACCTAAAGCAATATACCTGCAACTAGTCCTCAACAACCAAGCAAATAGATCATGTGGTGATAATATACGATGTTAGCATAACCCATTAGTATACATAACAAATACGCCCATGGAACAATAATTCAATCATTTGCAAGATATCAATTGGATGGGAAAAGAGTATTTCTATTAATATATGATCAACATAAGTGAAAAGGTTACATACTTCCATGTCAGAACGGTTCAGAACCTAGAAACCAAGTTCCTTCCAGCTGGGCCTCCACCACTTCAATCCTCCACCAAAGGCAAGCTCATAAAAGAGACACAATTAAGTTCTCAATCAATAAGGGAAGAGCTTGGGGGCTGAAAACTGTGTTCAGACTTAAAGGACAAATGGATGCAAACTCAATATGAAGTGAATAATTTCTTCAGAGTAACTTTGCTCTCAAAGTTGAATTCTTTCTCTTCTTTTCCATAGCTCAGAATTGGCCCATTTATAGCCTTCAAATGGAATTGAAGGGCTGATTCAGAACGTTTACAGTATATGGAAGGCTAAGGATCATAGATCTCTTTTCGTGACATGGAAACCCGACACCATTTTTTCATTTTTGGGCACAAATCCTGATGTACATGGGCTATAGTGGTGCAGCCTGCGTATACACATGATGTATAGTATGTAATTACATGTGGAAAAAATGTATTTTTTAGCTTTGGGATTTGCAAAAAGGAATGAAAAGTCTGCATAGGGAAATGGAAAAAGTCCCTTTATGCAAGATTTCATATGGTGAGGCAAATCTTGTTATAACATATGAGCACATTTATTTCCAATCTCCCTAGATTGGTCATTGTACCTATGGTAATCCTTACTCATGCATTTTATTGCAAGGATTATAACTCATCCTTGACTAGCATAGACTTTCTTTGTCTATTGTTCAGATTCTTCATTCGTGAATCTTACCTCGCTTGGGTATCAATGGCATACAACAACCACTCAAAAATTATTTGCATATCTTTAAGATAATGAAATCCTTTCAGAATGATTCTTACCAAATTCCTTCATACCTTATGCCACATAGTTATGAACATTTTTATACTTGCTCTGGCTGCCAGCACCCTCTCTGATATTACCTCATCAATGGTGCTTTATGGGGACTTTTAAAGTCCCTTCAACAATATTTTAACAACAACCTTCTCATAGTCATCCTCTGCTTGAGGTTGTCCATCATTGGCAACTATCTTTCTCAACAACTCCAATTTCTTTCTACACGTGACATACATCACAAATATATTAGT